>CABHPP010145663.1:0-61354 GCA_902168425.1 Peromyscus attwateri | reverse complement strand
GCTAGCTCCCGGACCGTGACCTCCGGAGGCCGACCGAGCCTGGCCTGGTCGGTACCTGGCGAGGAGGATGGGGGCGCTGTGCGCTGGTGGCTGCACAGGTGTTAGGGGCTGTCACATGGCCTCAGGCAGCAGGGAGATGCCAGAGGAGGGGTAGGCGCTAGGAGGAACACTGCCTTTGACCTCCGGAAAAGAAACTTCGCGGGGACAGGTGCAGTCGAAGTGGGAGCCCTCCCAGTCCCGCGACCGAAAGGAGCAGATCTCTCCTGGTGTTGGAGTCTTATCTACACAATGAATACACAAGAATGGTTGGAAGTTTCCCCCTAGGCAGCTAGAGAATCACTTTCTTTTTTCTTTGATTGCCTTTCCACGCGTCCCTGTCCGTGACACGAACCTTGTTTTGAATCTAGAATTTTATTACTACAGACAACAAAAGATCCCCCAAGAAATCAAGAACATGCACTATTTAAACTAACACGAGTGGTTTAACAAATTTATTCACACAAGCTTTTTCCTCCATCCAATACAGCGACCGGTGTGTCTTCACTATTGCAGTATTTTAACTGCACAGAATTAAGGGCACGTGGAAAAGTAAAGAAAAACAGAACACAGCCACTGAATTAAATGCTAAACTTAAAAACGAACAGATGCTTATAATAAAATATATTTTGGCGATCTTATGTTAATTTAAATGTCTTTAGAATAATAAATGTGCTTCTTCAAGGGTAACATTTGTTAAATATTGGTTCTGCTTAATTTTTTTTAAATTTTTGCAGTAGGACCGGTATCCTGTTCATGCTAAACTGTTTTACACCATGTTCCGACGTTTACCTTCCATGTAAGACTCTGTACAACCTGTGTAGCTATGCTCTGAGCAGCTCCGTTGGAGTTACAGGGAATCCAGGCCCTTATCATTAGTGAGTGGAGAGAGGGGTGTGGCCCAGGTGTGGCCCAGGTGGTGGAGACGGGGGTTGGGGGGATGGGGGGTGGGGGGGTCCAGGTGTTGGAGAAGGGGTGACACAGATGGTGGAAAGGGGGTGACCTAGGTGGTGGAGAGGGAGGTGGATCAGGTGGTGGAGAGGGAGGTGGCCCAGGTGGTGGAGAGGGGGTGACCCAGGTGGTGGAGAGGGGGGTGGCCCAGGTGGTGGAGAGGGGGATGGGACAGGTAGTGGAGAGGTGGGTGGTCCAGGTGCTGGAGTGGAGGGGAGCCCAGGTGGTGGAGAGGGGGGTGGCCCAAATGCTGAAGTGGGGGAGATGGCCCAGGTGCTGGAGTAGAAGGTAACCTAGGTGCTGGAGAGAGGATGGTCCAAATCCTGGAGGGGAGGGATGGCCCAAATGCTGGAGAGGGGTGGCCCAGGTGCTGGAAGAGGAGCCTAGCACTCCCCAAGGAGGAACCCTGCTTCTTTTTTTCTTTCTTTTTGTTAAGAGATTTTCTATTCGTTTTACATATCAACCACAGATTCCCCTGTCCTCCCTCCTCCCACCCTCCAACTCCCTCCCCACCCCCCATTCCCACCTCCTCCAAGGCAAGGTCTCCCCTGGGGAGTCAGCCCAGCCTGGTACATTCAGTTGAGGCAAGTCCAGCCCCCTCCTCCCTACACCAAGGCTGAGCAAAGTGTCTCAGCATGGGCACTAGGTTCCAAAAAGCCACCCCATGCACCAAGGACAGGTCCCCGGCTCCACTGCCTGGGGGCCTCCTAAACAGTTCAAGCTCATCAACTGTCTCACTTATCCAGAGGGCCTAGTTCAGTTCCATGGGGGCTCCTCAGCTATTCGTTCGCAGTTCATGTGTTTCTACTAGTTTGGCTAGTTGTCTCTCTACTTTTTCCAATCATGGTCTCAATACCTCTTCCTCATATAATCCCTCCTCTCTCTCATCGATTGTGCTCCTGGAGCTGCACCTGGGGCTTGGCCATGGATCTCTGCATCTGCTTCCATCAGTTACTGGATGAGGGTTCTATCATAACAGGGTGTTCGGCCATCCGATCACCAGAGTAGGTCAGCTCAGGCACCTTCTCGACCATTGCCAGAAGGAACCCTGCTTCTTAAACCTAGCTAAGCCCCAATGGTTCCTTTTTTCAGTATCTAGAATTATTTTTAAAGGCATTTCCTCCTTTTGGCCATTTCACTTTAGATAATTTGGGCAATATTTCAAATGTTTAGTGAAACTCCACTACTCTCGATCCATTATTTTAATATTTTTTCTTTCTTTCTTTTTCTTTCTTTCTTTCTTTCTTTCTTTCTTTCTTTTTACTGAATGGACATTCGTTTTATCTCAGTCCCCTTCATCCCTCTAATTTTCCTTCATCCCTCTAATTTTAAAATGTGGGTTGGGAAACTTGATCAATGACTCAGCCATTAAGAGCACTGACTGCTCTTCCAGAGGACGGTGCTTCAATTCCTAACACCCATATCATGGCTCACAATGGTCTGTAACTCCAGTTTCAGGGGATCCAAATCTTTCTTTCTGGCCTCCTCAGGCAATGCACCAACATGGTACACCAACATACATATGACCAAAACACCCATCCACATAAAATAAAATCGAACCCAAAACAAAACAAATTTAATGGGTCAGAATTTTAAATGATGCCAATTCCATTCCTTCTTAAATTTTGCATGTGAACTTCTGAATGGTGCCTCTCTCACTGTGAGTGTTTTGTCTACACATCCATACTCAATAGAGGCTCTGGAACCCTCTGGGTCTAAGATGAACTTGGACTCCTCCTTTCAAGCGTTTCTTGTAGTGCAGTTACCTTTTAATATAGTCTAAAGGACAATATTAAAACATGGTTTCAATAACCATGTTTCATTGAGCTGAGCTTAATACGGGTTTTCTCCTCCTTTCACTTTAAGTGCAGCTTTAGTATGCACATGAAATTGGATTTTAATAAGAATTTCCTGTGTGATTTATTTTCAATTGCAAAAAATTGCAAACCTGGCCATGGTATATTATAAATAAATAAAATCCAGTGGTCCAGAACCATCATGAAAAAGTAGAAGATTCCTTCATCGTCAGGGGTAAAACTACTTTTCGTATTTTCCATCAGCTGCCAATCTTTTCCCGAAACAGGACACTTAGCACAATTAAAATCAGAAACATGAGCAAGATTAGTGAATTAACCCTTTAAGAGGTTATTCTGTTTCCCGTGTAACCTAATTGTTGTACCCGTCACAGCACAGTGTCATCGTTATCGCGGTGTGGTCCAGCATTCTTCCCTAGAACTTCGCCCTGCAAACAAACAGAATTTCCCCAACTCTCTTGCCTTTCAACGGCTTTCTAGCAAGAGATGGAAGTGAGTTTTGCCTTTGTAATTTAAGTGGGGGTTATTACTGTTATAGGTGCCCCTAAAAAATAAATGCCTTTCTCACTTACTAATACATTACTCCTGGGAGGATCTGAGCAACCAAATTCAAATTATACAGGGATCAAGAAGTGAGAGACCCTCGGTTTGTTGGTTACACATTGTACATGCGCTCTAGGCACCGGTGGTGGTTTGAAAGAAAATGGCCCCAAAGGGAGTGGCACTATTGGGAGGTGTGGCTTTGTTGGAGTAGGCGTGGTCTTGTTGGAGTAGGCGTGGTCTTGTTGGAGGAAGTGCGTCACTGTGGGGGCGGGATTTGAGGTCCCATATAGGCTCAAGATACTGCCCAGTGTCTCAGACCACTTCCTGTTTCCTGTGAGTTAAGGTGTAAGAACTCTCAGCTCTTGTCTGGCACCGTGTCTGCCTGCATGCTGTCTTGCTCCCAGCCATGATGATAACGGACCAAACCTCTGAACCGTAAGTGAGCTACCACAATTAAATGTTTTCCTTTGTAAGAGTTGCCATGGACATGGTGTCTCTTCACAGCCACTCCAACTAAGACAGCATCTGCCTCTTGTGTTTGAAGACTGTTCATTTGGGAGAGACTATGTTTGGATGCTTTTTCATGTAATCTCATTGCTCTATGATACTATAATAACTCTGTTGATTAAATGACTTCATGTTATCATTAAGAATTGTTGCTTATGAGGAAAGAAAGACAAGTCCCAATAGCTTTTTTTCACCTTAAAATATCAGGAGTTCTCTTAAAATATTTACTAATGACAAAATGAAAAACAACTTGCATTGTAAAAACCTGGCAGACATCACTGTAAATAAATGATCTAGGTTAATGCCCTCAATTTAAAATGCACTAGCATCCTGCACACTTGCAGGATGAACTGCAAAAGGCACACCTCCCCTGCAGTATCCCTCGTCTCCTTAGCCCAGGCTACTCATGAGAAAAACCCGGGCCAGACACAACACTGAGCATGTTTTACAAAATACCTAGCTAGGTAGCTTTAAATGTCAAGGTCCTGAAAGAGAAGGCAACAGCCGCAGCGTCCTTCGGAGCTTAGAGACATGAAGTATGGAGCCAGTGTGAACACTCTAGTTTTGACAGTCACTCGAGGGGGAGCGGCGTGAAGGAGAAACAGAATACTTCACTATGGAGAGACAAAGAGGAAACTGGAAAGATCAAATGGGGAAGGGAATGGATGGAAGAGAAAGGTGAAGAAGGGAATATAGAGAGGGACAAGTAATACTAGAGGCCATTTGAAAAACCATATGGAAACCTACTATTATAGAAGCTCCTTAAAATACAGACATACCTGAAAGCAATGTCAGTGAAATAATAGGGCAGACACTACACTAATTAAACACTTTACACCACCAAGTAAAATCCCCAGTGCCAGGAACGGGTTATATCTCGTTGTGTTGTTGGTTAAAGGGGCCCTTGATACCCCCAAAACGTCTCGGGCTATTACTAAGATCATTGATTGTTCTCCACAACCTGCTGGTAAAACCATCCTGCTGAAGACAATACTTACATATGTCACCCAGCCTGGAGCTGTTGAGCTGGTGCCTAAGTAAAAGCTTCACCTTCAAAAATTAGAGCTCATGGTGCTGAAAGTTACTCAGCACACTACAGTAGGAGAAAGGCAATTATCAACACCTCCTAGCTACAAACGTGTGACCTAAAACAGTGACCTGCCATGGGGCAATTGTGGCACCAATGTTATGGGAACAATTCACCATTTTCTGATTGGATTAAGGCTCCATGAGATGAAGCCCATACCTGACACCAATAAAGTGGCTAAGAACCTAAGACTAGATAGGTCATGGTTCTAGGGAAAAATCTAATAATGTCATGCTGAAGGAATAAAGCAATAAAATGACTCATAATGGCAAAACATTCATACACACGAAATAAACATGAACAAATCTTTCAGAGTTTAACAAAATGAATTGTCTTGGGTCCCATGTTAAATATACAAACACCGATGAAATTTGAAGGAAATAATTCCTTATAGGATATTGGTTGTATCTGACACTACAGATGAGCAAAAATGTCTTCACATCATAATCTTAGTTGTGTAGTGTCACACCAAGTCTTTAAAAACAGTCAAGCAGGTCCCAGGATTTCTTTCTTTCTTAGTTTCTTTCTTCCTTTTTCTCTTTAAAAGATTCTTTTATCCAGTGTATTTTGATCATGTTTCCCCTCGCCCACTCTCCCAGTTGCCACTCACCTACCTACCCACCCAACTTTATGTTCTTTCTCTTTCTCTCTTTCCAAAGGGGGGAAAAAACTCCACAAGATGAAAATTAAAACAAACAAAAAACTAGTAAAACAAAACAAAAAAAATGACAAATGAAACAGAAAGCTCACCACAAAACAAAACAAAAACATGGAGTTTGGTTTGTGTTGACCAGATCCTCCTTGGCATGAAGAGCCAAGCTTTAAATCAATAATAGAAAAAAAATGGCATATCTAGATAATAAAAAGGTAATGCTTTCTTTGGATTTTTTTTTAAATATAAAAAAACGAGAGAGGGCAAAATTAAGCTAGTGGGCACCCAATTGGCCATGCAGTGCAATGGTCAGCCCTGGACACATACATTGGCCACTGCTGAACAGACTCAGCAGGTTGTATTTATATTTTTATTTGTTTATATGTATATGTAACAAAAAATAGTTTAACAAAAGGAGAAAGCAGTGAATTTGGGAGGGTCTGACGTGGTAGGACATGGGAAGAATAGGAGGGAGGGGGGATAGTGATGTAATTATTTTAATTAAGTGAAAAACCACTCCTGGGGCATTTGACTTTGTATTTGAGAAACTAAAGCACCACTGTATGTCTGATGGAAGTAGCTGCAGTTCTCGGGAGCTCCTCAAGGTGCTCATCAGATATTTTGCTTCTATTTTACTCCTAAGTTGCTTCTTCTTTTTTTTTTTTTTTTTGGATGAGCATTGGTGTTCAGCCTGCATGTATGTCAGGGATGAGGGTATCGTATCCCCTGGAAATGGAGTTACAGTTGTGATCTGTCATGCAGGTGCTGGGAATTGAACCCTGGTCCTGTGGAAGAGCAGCCAGGGCTCTTTACCACTGAGCCATCTCCAGCCTGCTTCATTCTTGAAAACAGTTTCTTACCAGTGTAAGTGCTACCCAAAGTGATGCCATGGTTAAGAAGGCTTTTATCTCTGGGAAGACTGGCCCTGTGGAAGCTTAGCACAGAGATGTGACCAAATGTTTCTTCAAGCTCAACGTCAGCTCTCCTCTATAAGCATTCTGCTCGGAAACTGGGCAGTAATATGTTTATGTCAACAGAAAATGGAGTCACAATTATACCAAAATATTATTTTCTCAGCAATCTTGAAATACATTTCATTTTTTTGTATCAAATTGAAAAAAAAAAGAGTTATATATATTTTTCACTGTTCATAGGGCTGTCTTTAGCCAACCTGTTGAAATGTATAAGACATCCTGATGTAATCCAAGCTTGACACAATTTCAATTCCATTTGGAATCCTCTTATGATTTGAAACACTGCATTGGTCAGTTGCTTTTTCACCTCGAACACTCCTGTTTAACTCAAATGAGTGGTTAAGTCCACTAAAAGTGCTAAATCTGTAAGCCAGTTTCCCTCATCAAGTTCTGGGACAGATTTTATATTTGATGACATAGACTACTTGGTAACACTTCACAAGGCATGGAATCTTCTCCTTATTTGGACCCGACTTTTCTGTCTTCTCAAAAGTAAATGATGTCACCAAAGGCAGCATCAATGCAGGAATTCCTGGAACTGACCATGATTAACCTCTTGACCTCAATAAAGTCATAATATGCATTTTTAATGCTTTGGGGTATACATTGCTGTGCACGATGCTATGATACTTCATTAAGTATGAGTTGCAGGCAATTACATCATCTTCTATTAATTTTATGAGTTTTTCTCACTTATCTTCTCATTGGCAACTATACTAGATATCTTGACAAGACAAAAATCACTTTAACATATTTTTACTGCTTTGCATAAATCGTTTGATTTAGTTGAGTCTTTTACTCATACTAATGAAATTATTTCTTCAATTTTGTTACATTCACCATCAATGCCTTTAATAGAAATGCAGGTTGAGGTGCATCTTTAGCGTCAATGTTGCCATCCATCACCAGAGCATAAAATTTAAGATTATGGGTTCTCCCCTCCAAACGTCTTTCAATAGCATTTCCTCAATTTTTCTCAATTCATATGACCGTTGTCTGGTGAGACAAACTGATTTTAGAAATAGCCTCCTTCATTTTCCAGTTTATCATTACATCTGCCACACTAGTTATATATTATTTCATAAACTCACTAACACTACACGTTTTTGACTTTTTGTTATTAGATAATCTATCACCTAACTAGTTTTTCACCACTGGAATCTAAGTTGTAACTGTAAAAGAAAGTTGTAGAGAAGATGAATTTTTTTTTTTTTGCATTTTGCTATTTTGTCTTTATCATAATCCTTGATAGACACCAAATTTGACGGCATGCTTTTTCATATGATGCCCTTCCAAATCATAGTCTTTGAAAATGTGCACAGTTCTCTAAAAATTAAGCAGGTGACTTACCATTTGCCTCAATCTGTCTATAGAACAATCTGTTTCCCTTGAACAAGCATCCTTCATCCAGAATCTTCCTTTGTCATGGCTTCTGTTTTCTGTTGAGACATTGTCAAAACAATTCTGGGATTGGAAATTAGATAAAAGATATTACCTTTATTGTGAAAATTAATTGGGAGAAAATAGAAAGCCAGGTTTAAGCCCTTCCACATCTCAGATGTGGAAGCCTTGCAAATAGAGGGCTGATTGTAAAGCGTGAAAGCACAGTGGACCATGCATGAGGTGCTGCCCAGGTGTTGAAGTATCCTTCATAATTAAATAAGAATGCTTACCTGCCTCCTGAGTAGCAGTAAATGTGATCATTTGCAATGATGAGCTAAAGCATTATCGCTCCTATCCATTTACCAAGCTACCGCGAGTGCCTGTAACATCTGATGATGCAGATTCCACTGTCTGCCTAGGAAGAAAACATGTTAGAAGCCACATGCCACCATGAAGTAGAGGTTCTATGTGCATTTGAGCAACACTGCCACATGATGCCAACTACAAAGTTTAGGCTTAAGACTTGTATAATTAAGTCACAAAAAATTCCAAAAAAAATTTCATATTTTCTGTAAGTTGATGATTTTTGTTTTGGGTCTCCTTTATAGCTGTCCTCTCAATGCATAGGTGGAGAAGGGTGTTCCAGGCCACCTTTCCAAAGCCAAGCCAATTAGAAAAGAGTTGAGACAATTACACAGGTGTATTACAGATTTGTTTTTAAAAACCACTAACATAGGTATCTTACTAACATCACGATGTGTTCCTAACAGCCAGACTGGGGAGCATGCTATCCTGCTTTTGAATAAAATGTGAGACTGTTTGCAATAATACTGTATTTAGGTTTTGGAGCAATTGTCCTAATATAGTTACAGACGAGCATAGAAATCGCTCTCATTCAGTTCAAAACACAGCTAATAACAAAAAGGACAAAGCAACTAATTTTGCATTTGAACGTGTTGAAGACAGCTGTCATCCCCACACTGAGGCAGGAAAGAAGAGCTGGTCCCGGGGAGGACGCTGTCTTAGGTGCTTGATTGCTGAATTCTTGCAAAGTGAGAGCAGTTTTCTAATCAAACAAAGATTTGCCACGGAGTAAACAACCTTCATTGTTACTATAGTGAGATCCCTGTTGCCTTGAAACAATAATGTTTATTGCAACGATTTGAAAATGGCAGCAGGTGGGGAGCAGGTAGCATTCAAAAGGGAAGCCAACATGGGGAGGCTTGGAAAGGGGTTGGTAATGTTGCAGACTTTCTTATAATGACGTTTTCAGTTAAACAGAATTTAGAATATCTGCACAGCTTACAGAATGACCCAGGCCGCTCCCAACTTCCAAACATGGTATGCTATCTAAAAACATCACTGCCAAGTCCTTCCTCTTCCTTTGAGTTCCAAATGAATAATTACATTTAACAGTGTATCCTCTAATGTAGGAATGTCCAACCAGCCACCCGTGAGCCACTGCAGATCTGCTACAAACTTGTTAGAAAAGTGATTATCTGGTCCCATTTCAGTCCTGTTGAAGAAGGTGGAAGCCAGTATGTACTTTGATTAAGTCTCCTGAGTGACTCTGCTACAGACCAGCTGAGAAGCATTCATGCATAGGAAATGAGTAGGGATGTTAAATAAGCAGCCATGGACATACCCTTCCCACAGCTCTAAATGTAGAATATATTGAATGAGATTCACAAACTGTTTGGAAATGTGTGAACCGTCCCCTTCTCTCATTTCCGTGGGCTTATGTTGGTGGAGAGCCCTGTGTACACTGCTGTGGGCAGATATTTGAAATCTTCAGCAGGAGGGACTGCCTGCTACCTCCTGACCACTCTCCTAGACGAAGTTACACAGTAGGCAGTTTGTCTAGGCATATATTTCTATCACTTAATAGAAAATTAGGGTAATATGTAAGTATGTTTATATAAGTTTACATGTATAATTTAAATGTAGAATCATATAAATATATGCGAGGAACTGAATTTTTGTTAATGTGGCCAGTAATTAAAAAAAGAAATACTTGTCATCTCGTGTTTGAAATTGAGAAGAAATGAAGTTGAAAAAAAAGGCAGATTAGTAAGAGGAAGTTGTCTATTTACACATGAAATAAGATATGCTCAAATGTTGATGAGAACCTTCAGAGGAAGTTCAAGTCTTGGATTTTATCCTTAATTGGCTAGTGGGGAGGGAGTGTCATAGGATGATCTTTTTGTACAGTGTGAAGATGTGTCTCTGCTAAAGCACCTTCTGGTTGGTTTAATAAAGAGTTGAACAGCCAATAGCTAGGCAGGAGAGGCTAGGTGGGACTTCCAAGCAGAGATAGGAACTCTGGGAAGAAGAGAGGTGGAATTCACCAGAGAGACGGAATTCACCAGTGAGACATGGGGTGAGGGTGGGGGAGTCAGACGTACAGTATGGAGGAGAGAGCCATGTGGCAGAACGTAGATTAATATAAACAGGTTAATTTAAGTCCTAAGAGCTAGTTGGGGAAAGCCTAAGCTAAGGCCAAGCTTTCATAATGAACCAGAAGTCTCTGTGTCATCATTTGGGAGGTGGTGCTCCAATGAAAATCTGACCACAAGGGAGGAGATAAAACTCTTTGATGAAGAGGGTTAGTAGGTTTTTTTTTTTTTTTTTTAAGAAAGAAACATTGATTATTTTTTAGAAAAAAACAGAAGATAAGAAAAATTCTCAGATTTTCCTGCTTCTGCTTGCTTGAGCAATTTTCATAGTCATGGCATTCCCCCGAGAGAGGTGGGGGGTGTTTAGGACATACTTCCTCAAAACACAGCCCTGTGGCATTGGAGGACATTGAAGCAAAGGCCAGACTCATCTTCCAGCTGGCCTTGTCCCCTTAGGCCAGTGGTTCTCAACCTGTGGGTCTTGACCCCTTTTGGTCAATTTGTAACAATTAAAATACATCCTGCATATCAGATATTTACAGTACGATTCATAAAAGTAGCAAAATCACAGTTGTGAAGTAGCAATGAAAATACTTTTATGGTCAAGGGTCACCACAACACGAGGAACTGTATTAAAGGGTCGCAGTGTTAGGAAGGTTGAGAACCACTGCCTTAGGCCATAAAATCAGAGAAATGGGTGGAGGAAGGGAATGCCGTTGTCTCTGAAGACCCAGGGATGAGAGGACTTACACCGTTAGGCCTTTGGACTCCGGGATGTGCACAGACATCATTTCTCCTCTGCCTGGATCAGTGCTAGGGGAGAGGAGAGGTTCTTTCTCTGCCCATTGTAAGTCCGTGGACATGTTGCCTATTTGGACGGACAGAATAAGAAGAAAAAAAGGAGGGTTCGAGAGATGGCTCAGCAGTGAAGAGCACGAGCTATTCTAGTGTGGACCCAAGTTCAGTTCCCAGCACCCACATGGTGGTTCACAAACACCTGTGCTTCCAGTTCAAGGGACATGACACCCTCTTTCTGGCCTCCACAGGTACCATCACATATGTGGTATACATATGTACATGTAGGTACACACACACACACACACACACACACATTAAAAAAACATACAATTTTATCAATATAACTTTTTAAGTGACAAAAGAGTCTGCATAAACAGGCATAGAACCAGAGAATCTGTGTGGTTTTGTGCTAAGTCTGCGGGGTGAATATAGCTGGACGAGGGTGTATGCTGTGATGGTAGCAAAATGGAGGGACTTAACAAGATCTGTTCATGTTTTTCTCCATGCCTGCCTCTGTATTCCTAAGGCCTTCCTTTCCTTTTGACACAGCAAAGGCATTCCTAAAGCATTTGTACACGGTCATATCCATAGTTATAGGACAAGGCATTGCATCGTGATTATCTGATTCCTGAAATGTGAGGAATTGAAAACAGGGATTAGTGCTTTTCCCCCCTCTTTGAATTTACAGTCTGTATCATATATTAAATAAGGGCTGAGCAAATAAATCATTTAATCACAACGGCAAAAAATGAAATGGCTGTACACTCTCATTTAAAAGCCATATTAGAGAAATTTTAATAATGGGCTATAGAAACAAAAGAAGACGGATGCAAAAGGTTCACAAAGCTAGAGTGGTGTCCATGAATTCCTAATGTTGTTATCTAGGCGTTTACCCAAATTAATACAGTTAGCATATAAGTCAGGTGCTTCTATGTGTCAAAAATATTTAATATATGAGTAACACACAACTTTCTCAAAAAATTGAATAGAATGCTTTTTCCTTTTCTTCCCTTTCTTATTTCAAAACTCACTACCTACAGGAAATAGTATTATATTAGTATAGAGGCAGAAATATAGACAAATGGAATGGAATAGCATTGAAAGAGGTGGTGTTGGAGATGGAACTCATGGCATCGAGTAAGATTGGGACACACTCAGCCATTGAGTGACATCCCCAGTGTCTGAATCCATTTAAGCAGGATCCTAAGATCACCACATAATGGAAGGTAACGTGTTCATTAAAGAGTAAGAAGGCTCAGACAAGAAAAGAGAGGGGAGTGCATATTTGCATGTCTGATAAAAGAATAAGACAGAAACATGAGTAGAAAATACCTAAATTACCTAAAATTCAACAACAGGGTGAGAACAAACAAGCAAACAAAGAGAACCACCCTGCAAGGGATGCTGACGCATGTCTATAACCTACCGCATAGGAAGCTGAGGTGGGGGGTGTGTGAGAATTTTGAGACTAGCCTGGGCTACATGAGAGACTCTGTCTCAAAACAAAATGAAACAAAATGAAAAAAAATAAGTAAAACAACAAATGAAACCATCCAATTCAAAAGTAAGCAAAGGCTTGATCAGACATAGAATGGCCAAGAAGCACACACAAAATGTTTACCGTCACCAATCACTAGGGAAACACAAGACAGAACTATTCATACGAAGTCACATCCCTTTAAGATGGCAATTATAGACCCTAGAGAACAGCAACTGTTGATAAAAATGAAATGCAAAGCCTGTGTACTTGTTGGTGGGGTGGAATCTCGCTAGTTCCTGCAGGGAGATATGGTCATTCAGTTGCTGTGGAAAACAGTGCATCGTTTACTTAAAAAAAAAAAAAAAAAAAAAGAAAGAAAGAAAGGTATAATTACCATATAATCTAGCATTTCCGCATCCAAGTCTGTACTGAAAAGAATTCAAAGCAGGTATATAATGCTATTTTGAATGACCCTATAGTGAAGGCCTTTGGCCTTACTACAAGTATCTGTTGTTCAACATTTAACGTAAAAGTCAGAATCAATTTTCCTAAATATCATCGTTTTCATGAACATTGCCTGCGGTGCCTGGTTTTAATTGTCACCTTGACACCAGCTAGTGAGTCACGTGGGAAGAGAGACTGAGGTTGGCCTGTGGGCATGTCTGTGGGGAACTTCATTGTTTAGCTGATGTGGCAAGATACAGGCTGCCAGTGGTTTTAGGCCTGGGCTGTGTGAGTAGGGAGAGCCCGCTGAGCACTAAGCATGTATGCGTTCATTTCTCTCCGATCTTCCCTTTCAGTGCGATGTGGCTAGCTGCTTGAGTTCTGCCCCAGCTTTCTGATGGACTAGAACCCGGAGTCGTGAGTTAAACTATCTCTCCACTGATTTCTTTCTGTCCGGGTGTTTTTATCACAGCAACATCAACAAAGCTGGAACACAGCCTCTTCCTGGTTTCTGTCTAAAAGTCACCATGGACTCCCCTTTCCTGGGTAAATGTTGTTTTTTTTTTTTTTTTTTCATTTTTCACTGTCATTCATAGAAAAACGTTGAGAGCCTACCACATGTTGTAAAGGAGGATAGTTAAAAGCCAACCTATGCTTTGAAAACATTAACTGTGGTGGTATTGTGTTCCCCAAAATATTGTGCACCCTAATAAACTTATCTGGGGTCAAAGAACAGAACAGCCACTAGATACAGAGGCTAGAAAATGGTGGCACTCACACCTTTAATCCTAAGCATTCCAGAGGCAGAAATCCCTCTGGATCTCTGTGTGTTCAAGGCCACATTGGAAACAGCCAGGCATGGTGACTCATGCCTTTAATCCCAAGAAGTGATGGCAGGAAGCAGAAAGGTATATAAGGCGTGAAGACCAGAAACTAGAAGCTTTTAGCTAGTTAAGGTTTCAGGCTTTAGAGCAGCAGTTCAGCTGAGATTCATTCTGGATGAGGACTCAGAGGCTTTCAGTCTGAGGAAATAAGACAAGCTGAGGAATTGGCGAGGTGAGGTAGCTGTGGCTTGTTCTGCTTCTCTGATCTTTCAGCGTTCACCCCAATAATGACAGGTCTCAGGTTTGATCTTATTAATAAGAACTTTTAAGAATCATGCTACAATTAACTTGGGTTGTTTTGAAATGGAATAGGGTGAGATGCCTCAAGAAACTCACCAACTGTTCATATTTGAAGTGTTGTAGCACTGATGTGGCTGCTTTTTCAGCAGTAAAGTCTGTTAGTGTCTAGAATGATTTTTTGCTTATTTGCTTTTAAGCAATAGCGATGTTCCAAAGCAGCATAATGTGCTTGCAGCGTGCCCGGCGTACGGTAGACACTCAGTGAATGGTAGCAGCCGCGTTCACGAAGGTCTGGCCTTTATTTTGAGCTGCTGTAAATGAAATACTACAAGACTGGGAATTTAGAAACAAAAGAAAGTAATTTTTCTGAGTTCTGGAATCTGGGGAATTGAAGATCAAATGCCCCATCTGGGGAGGCCCTTATTTGCTTAGAACCATCTTGCTTCATCGTAGTATGGTGGAGGGAGGGAGAAGGGGAGAGAGGGAGAGAAAAAAAGGAGGGAGGGAGAGAGAGAGAGAGAGAGAGAGAGAGAGAGAGAGAGAGAGAGAGAGAGAGAGAGACTAAGAGGACTCAATTTGTTTTGTTTTTAAAGTACCCACTTTTGACATAATAGACTCACTTCTTCATGATAGCGCAGGAATCTATTCATGAGTGGAGCCCTCAGGACTCACTTCCAGGTACCTCCATGTTGAGGTCAAGTTTCCAACCTGTGAACACATAGGAACCATCAAAGTCCCAGGGAGCTTAGAGAGGGAGAGAGAGAGAGCAGGCTCACAGTTCACAGTTACGTCTTTGTGCTTATGTTTTTCTTCCAAGATGAAATGAGTCTGTAAGAGAGGTGGGTCACCACCCCTTTGCAGAGGGAAAGATCGCATCATTTATTTATTCAAAAGATTCGAATGAAAGCAAAATGTTATTTATTCCACAGACATAGTGGTGCTTTTTGAGTGAAGAGGTAGTTATGGCCGGATAAAGGTAGTTTGAGTTGGAAAACATTGTAAGTAGAAAATGAATTTAATAAAATGATCCACCAAATGTGGAAGCTGAGCCACAGTGCACTGTGTTGGATGGATTTTTTTCTCCTTCAACTGGACGGCAACTGGTTGCTGCAGCTTGCTGCTGCCATTTGGCATCTCTGGAGAATATTTGATAGCGCAAATAACTAGCCCAGGGCAAACCTCAGAACTCAAACATTAAATTCTGGTTTCTGCTGAATGAGTATGATTTTCACACCAGAGTAAGTCAGGGCCTGCCTGTACTGGCAGTTTGGGGTGTCATGTATCTGTGTAGTTCAGATATTACCTATTGGTTCCATGTAATTAAGAACCCAAGCATTTGTTTTAAACTTTTGTCTTTAATGTTCATGCTGCAAAAGACCAGTACCTAGCGAAGATAAAACATGGGATATTATCTACAAAATTTTCTAGCAATGAAAAAAAAATCAAAGCAAATATTAACGATAAGGCTCTTTAATTAAAATAGGTAAAATAATCCTCACTGTGCATGGAAGATGAAGGATTAAAAAACATTTAGGGAGGTAACTCAGTGGGTAAGAGTATTTGCTCTGCATGAGGCACTGAGTTCAAATCCCAGCACCCATATGAAAACCTGGAGAGCTGTGTATACCTGGAACCTCAGCTTTGGGTGAGGATCTCCCTACCAGCCAGCCAATCCTGAACAGCAAACTTCCAGTTCTGTGACAGGCCTGGTCCCAAGACAATAAGTAGGGATTGATGGACAACACCAGAATCCTGCTCTGGTGCCCACATGTGCATTCCTGGGTACAGGCACCCATCTTCAAATAACACACACACACACACACACACACACACCCCGCAACACACACACATACCCCAACACACACACCCCAACACACCCCAGCACACACACACACCCCAACACATACACCAACACACATCACACATCAACACACATACACCAACACACCCCAACGCACACACACAACAAAACACACACAACACACACATATACACATACACACACTCCAGTACACACCCACCCCAACATACACGCACACCAACACATACACCCACCAACACACCCACACACACACACACACACACACACACACACACACACACATATACGCACCCCCACACCCCCCCCCAAATAAAGACAACAACAATAGAGCACACCACACTTTTTTTTGTTAACATTTGCTGATTTTTAAAAGCAAGCCTTCAAACACATGAAGTAGATTTTCTTTCTTTCCTTCTTTTTGTTTTGTGTTGTTTTGTTTAGGGAGAGGGTCTCAGCTGCCTAGGCCTCCCAGGTCCTGAGATCATACACTCCCACACCCAGCTGGTTTTCAAAGGACCGTTTTCCTGTGATTTTGAGGAATTTTTTTTCTTTATAGACAGGGCACGCCTATGTCTCCTCCTGTAACAGGCTTTAAAATCCTCATCCATGAAGCAAGTCTGACTCCTTTTCTGTGATCTGGCTGAGGGGAGGAGGAAGCTTTTGATTTTTATTTATTTTTTCTTACTCTGTTCTTAGCATTTTCTGTGTTAGCGAAGATCACGATTTTAAGAGGACTTCCACTCCACCCTCTTCTGGACGGGGTCTGTCTGTCCTGTCTTCTCATCTTGTGGGATAGCTTTCTGTTCTGGCTGCTGTCCCACAGTTTTCTAAGGAGAAATGGTTTTCTTTGGATGTAGACACTTGCCTCTGTTTGTTTTAGCAGGGGGAGGAGGTATCAGTGAGCAATACTGCTTAGTCAGCTGCTCAGTTCCAGGGTCAGATTAGGAGGATGCCAGACCATAACAGCAACCTACAGTTAACTCTGTGTGGCCTTGCTCAGGGACCTATGACAGCCAGCAAAAGCTCTGGCTCACAGAACAGTTTTAATAGACAAAGGCATGAAGGCCCTTTTGGTTATGGCAACCGTTTTGCTTGTTAGAAAGGAAAAAAAAATCTTATATTTGACCAAGGGAAACAGTATCTATCGCCTTCTTAAATAACTATCGTGTCCTTTTGAATTCACTGCCCCAGAAATGTGCATAAGGTTGGAACCCCTGGCAGAGGAGTACCCGTATGTACAGACTTTTGGTGCTGAGAAACCGAACAGAATTGTGTCAGAGCATTTGCTCATCTTGAAACATGGAGAACAATACCTATAGTACATTAGTTTGTCTTGTTAGTTTTCTGTCCATTACCAGATGAAATGGGCACCCAAGGTGTGATCAAGTGGATAGTGTGCTGATTTTTCTTGAAGAGAAGTTCTTAGGTCCCTTGGAAAGATACAGAATAAACACAGGCTTCACAGGAAAACAAGCAATTTCTATCTCTTCTCTGGAGATTTTGGAAACAGAAAGTACAGCAGATGATGTTGGTCCCTTGCCCCTCCTCTTAGGCACACTCTTCTTTCCCAGGAGCTCCTCTCTAACCCTGGCTTTGGAGAGTAGCCTGCCCTGGATTCTTGTCTTCCCTGCTTCCCTTCACACCTTCCTCCTTCTTTCCCAAAAGTGAAATAAGACTTCCCTGACAGATTCACACCAGCCTGTGTCTCACGCTTGGCCACCAAATCCCTGCGATGCTAGCTCATTAGAGAAAGCCACGTGCATCAAACCTTCTGGTGCCTGGAAAGGCGTACCCAGGATGTTGAGCGACCACATCCTACACCTCATGATGAAGATGCAACCTTACCTTTATTTCCTGTTTATGGGCAGAGGGGGTTTTGTTTCCCTTTTCCTTAGTAAATAGTAAGGCTGCCGAGATGGCTCAGTGGAGAAAGGCATTTGTCCCACAGACCTACAGACCTGAGTTTGAATGCTGGACTCCACACACAGGAGGAAAGAGAGACCTGATGATAACCTCTGGCCTCCACACATGCAGGGTGGTACATGCACATCATGACAGAGGTAACCAGACATGCACATCATACCCATCCGCACAAAATAATGATAAAAATTTAAAAAGAAATATTATTAAAAACTCGCACCATAGAAAAGTCTGTCTCCAAGCTGAGGTTGTAATTCAGTGTTTGAACGTCTGTTTAACATGCACAGGGCCTAATACCCATTCCTAAAAAAAAACGGGAGAACGACCATCTCCTACAGAGTCTAAGACCCTCTCTGATAGGTGTTTGTTTCTGGAAGGTCTAAATGCAAATGCAAGCTCAGAGAGATGGCTCAGTGGGTAAGGGCCTTTGCCGCCAAGCCTGAGGACCCGAGTTCGATCCCTGGGACCCACGAGATTAAAGGAGCAAAGTGATGCCTGTAAGTTCTCTGATCTCCCCATGTGTTCCATGGTACATATGTACATATACACACACACACACACACACACACACACACGCACACGCACGCACGCACGCACGCACGCACACGCACGCACACGCACACAGAGGCAAATAAATACATGTCATATATGTAAACGTAAAGGGAAGTATAAAGTTCTTTCTAAATTAACTTTGAGTGAGGCAGGGGAATGTGCTGTGGGATGATCTTTCTGCACGCTGTGAATATGTGTTGCTACCACTGATTAGTAAAGAAGCTGCTCTGGCCTACAGCAAGACAGGTTATAGACAAGCAGGAAATCCAAGCCAAGAGACAGGGAGAAGGAAGATGGAGTCAGGGGAGACGCTGAGAGCCGCCGAGAGCCGCCGCCCGCCTGAGAAGCAAGATGTAATGGAACTTGGGTAAAGCCACGAGCCAATGTGGCGATACATAGATGAACAGAAAGGGTTTAATATAAGAGGAATGCGCTAGTTTGTAATAAGCCTGGGCCATAGACCCAACAGCTTGTCATTAATATAAGCCTCCATGTGTTTACTTGGGACCGAACAGCTGCAGGACACAGGAAAACTTCCGTCTACAGGAAGGACCTTACATTCTTTCTGTGTCATCTTGGGGCGGCCTTCACAGACCCATTAAAGAAGATTTAATATCTGGGGGGATAGACCCTTGGTCATGATCATTGATTACAATCCACATTTTGTGATGGTGTTAACGCATGTGGTATTTACTTTTACGTGTGTGTCGAACTGAGATGCAAATGGTTTCTTCCTGATAGAAAACAAGCAAAGGACAAAAGAAAACACACAGTCATGGTTTGTTGCCCCCTAAGGCCGTAGCTAGTTGGTTGCTAGTTTCTCAGCCCTCCTCATCCTACCTGTGACAGTGTATGTAAATACTCGGTTTCTCCAGAGCTGTTGGACCAGTGTCAGTATCCTTTTCATCAGAGACTTAAATCCATTTTGACATGGGTTTATTCTGTGCTTATGTGAGAATTGAGTTTTTCTTTGCATCTTCAATGGAGATAAAGAAAGGCATGGTCACTCTCAGAGAATTAAAAGTCCCCTCGTGACTCTTGGTGAGAGCTTTTTAAATTCAATATCTAGAATGTCATAAATAGTCAAGTTTAACTGTCACAGCTCCACCAGCCAGGGCCTGCCTTAGGAGGGATGTCTGCTGGGTCAGAGGGAAGTGGGGAGAGTAGGGGGTGGTTAGGCAGCCAGCCAGGGCATGCTGGACTCCGGGGCTTCAGATGATCTGCATAGCTGAGAGTTAACTCTGGCAGCATCTCTGCCAGTCTTTTGTCTATGCAGAGCCCTGATCGGGGAAGATGGGAACTTGCTGGGTTCCTTCAGATCCCTGGTCAGTCAATGGCTTCACTTTGGCTCTTCTGGCATCTACTCAGATGGCCGTACACAGCCGTGGTACGCAGCCGTGGTACGCAGCCATGGTACGCAGCTGTGGTACGCAGCAGCCCTGGTCTTTGGTAGTATACATCTCTTACTCCACAAGCTGTGAGAGAGGTATTCCCCAGACCAGTCTTGTGCCTTCCCTACATTTGGACCTTCCTCTCTCTGTGTAGATTTCCTAGGCAGAATCAGACCCTCTATCCAGATTCTCCTTGAGCTTTCTCCAATGAATCCCTCACTAACAGCCTTGTCTCCAGTGTTAGGGCCACAGTGCTCTGGGAAGTTGTAGTGTTTAAGTTTGTAGTTACACGCTTTTTTAACCTCTCATCTGGCCTCTCAACTGTGATTCTTCACCAATTCAGTTACTACTCACACTCTTAGCCTTAGCACAGTTCATTTGCCCAAGGGGTTCAAGGGCTGCAGAACTACTTCTTGGTTTAATTTCTTCTATTTTTCAGAGTATAATGTAATTAAATAATCCCCCAACCCTTCCATATACCTCTCCTTGCTCTCTTTCCAATTTATGACCTCTTCTTTTTCATTAATTGTTGTTACATACACATATGTCTGTACATATATTCCTGATACATAAATATACCCTGTTCAGTCTGTATGTTACTTGGATCTTTTCACGGATTATCTTGTGATATTGGCTAACCAATTCCTGTGTACTCCCCTGGGGAAAGCTTTCTTCACTCTTAGCATTTCTTAGTTGCCTGTAGTTCCTCATGTAGGAATGAAGCCCATGTCGCCTTAGCATGGCTATTGCTGTTGTCCTTGTTTAGCTCATCTTTGAGACTTTATGAGTATAGCTTCTACCGTTCCTAGGAGACACAGTCTCACAGCAAAATCCCTGGTCCTTTGGCTCTTATGATTTTTCTACCCCCAACCCCCACACCATGTGTGCCTTCCACAGTGACCTCTGAACATTAGGTGAGGGATTTATATTGTAGATGTGTCCACTGGTCCTGGGTTCCACAACTATGCATTTTGATTGGTTGTGGGTTTTTTTTTTTTATAATAGTCTCCATCTGTTGCAAAGGTAAGTTTCCTTGATCGGGGAAGAGGACTACATTTATCTGTGGGTATAAGGACAATTATTTAGAATGTAGGTAGGATTATGCTGACTTAATAAAGTGGTGGTTGTAGGTTCTCCTCCCGGATCCATGACTTTGCTTGCCCTAGGTAGTTGTCTAGGTTTCCAGTGCCGGGCATGATTCCTTCTTGTTGAGTGGGTCTTTCGTTCAACTAGAGAGCTGTTGGTTACCACCAAGTTATGGGTGCTACTACCATACCCTTAGTGTTGTTGTACCATGTGGTCATTGTTGTGGTTCATAAGGGTCATAGCTGGGTGGGGCTGTTGGATGCTTTGAATAGTTTAAGAATGAGTAGATGTAGATTTGTGAAGGTCTGTTAGCATTCTGCTGTGAATTCTCTGGTCCTGGATTTTTTTTAAAAAACTAGAGGGATTTTTATTGCTATTTCAATCTCCTCATTTGTTATAGGTCTGTTTAGGTTGCTAATTTCTTCTTGGCTTAATTTTAGTGGGTTGTCTGAATCTAGAAAATTATCCATTTCTTGTAAAATTTTCCAGCTTAATGCAGTAGAGGTTTTTAAAGTATTCCTTTATAATATCCTGAATTTCTTAGTGTCTATGATAATGTTTCTCTGCTCATTTCTGATTCTGTTAATTCGAATCCTCTCTTTCTTTTGGTTTGCTGGGCAAAAGATCTGTCAGTCATGTTAATCTTCTCAAAGAGCTAGCCTTCAATTTCTTTTATTCTTTGTATGGCTTTCTTTGTCTTTATTTCATTGATTTCTACTCTGATTTTTATTATTTCCTGCTGAAGACTGAGTTGGGATTTGGTTTGTTCTTATTTTTCCTCATTTTTAGTTTCATTAATAAGTCATTTCTGTGCTTTTTATGATTATGGCTAATGTAGGCACTTAGAGTTATAAATATCCCTCCTAGGACTGCTTTCAGTGTGTTCCAGAGGTTTTGTTGTGTTTTCATTTTCAGTTAGTTCCAGGAACATTTTTTATTGTCTGAATTTTTTCTTTGACCCATTCATCATTTAGTAATGAATTGCTTAATCTCTATGTGCTTATGTACTTGCTAGAGATTTGTTTGCTGTTAATTTTAAGCTTCATTTCATTGTGGTCAGATACAATACATGGAGTTGTTTCAGTCTTTTTGAATGTGTAAAGATTTGTTTTGTGTCTCACGATGTGGACTATTTTAGAAAAGTTTCCATGTGCCAATGAGCAGAATGTGTATTTTTTAGGGCTGTGTAGTGGATAGCTGTTTGGTCTATGACCTTGAAGCACTGCCCTTAGAGATGCAGCAGGTAACTGCTTCACCTGCCTATAACCTTGAAGTACATGCCCCTGGGGTGTGGCCTCTTGGCACCCTTAAGACCTGAGATGCATGTAGGCAGCTCACTTCACTCCCTGGTGGGATTTGAAAGTGGACTGACTCAGACGACCAGAACAGCATTCTAGAACCCAAGACAATTCTGTTTTGTACAGTGATGTTTTCTCCCCTAATGAATTCCTTTGCCCTTTCAGCAGACTCTATGGATTTCTTGCCTTAATTCTGTAGGTATCTGTTAGATCCATTTGATGTATAAAGTTGATTAATTTTGATGTTTCTCTGTTTATTTTTTGTTCAGATGACCTGTCTATTGGAAATCAACTTTTATTAATGTATTAATGTTAATCTGTGTCTTTTAACTCAGTAGTGCATTAAAGAAAAAAGAAACTGGGTGCACCAGATAGGTGCATATATGTTTGAGACAGTAATGTCTTCTAGGTTAAATGTTCCCTTGATTTTAATGAAGTGTCCCTCTTTATCTCTTCTGATTAGTTCTAGTTTGGTCAGATATTAGGAGAGTGATGCCTGCTTGCTTCCTGGTCCCATTTGATTTGAAAACTTTTGTCCCACCCTTTTACTTGAAGGCAGTGCTCACCTCTAAAGCTAAGATATGTCTGTAGACAACGGGTCGATGAATTTTGTTCCTCAATCCATGCAGTCAGCCTGTGTCTTTTGATTGGGAAATTGAAGTCATTGGTATTTAAAGAGTTTACTGAAATGCATCTGTTAATTGTGGTCATTGTGTCGTTGATTTTTGGCGTTTCTACTCTTAGTGGTATTTTGTGTTTTAATAATTATGGCTTCATATTTCTTTCCACTGTCTCTCTGCTGTGCCATTCCTCTCTTCATCCTTAAATATTGCTTCCTGTATTTTCTTTACATTAGTATGTTGGATATAACCTTTTTAGGCTGATTATATCATGGATACTTTTTCTTTCTCTTTCAGTTATAGTGGATAGTTTTGCTGGGTATATTAGTCTAGGCTGGCTATTGTCGTCTGTTAGGACGTGCAATGCATTGGTCTGTCAAAGTTTCCACTGAGAAATCAGTTATTATTCTGAAAGGTTTTCCCTTTATATGTGACTTGTGTTTTTTCTCTTGTAGCTTTCAATACACTTTGTTGTATATCCTTAGTGTTTAAATTGTGATATGCCATGGGAATTTTCTTTTCTGGTCTTATCTATTTGTCATTCTGTGTGCTTCTTACAGCTGTATGATGTGTCTTTTCTTAGTTTGGGCAAGTTATGTTCTATGATCTTGTTGAAGATCTAGTCTAGATCATTGTCTTAGAAAACATCTCCCTCATCTATGCTTAAAATGTGATAATCTGGTGTTTTGTTGAATCTCACATTTCCTGTATATTCCTTTGTTGTCTTTTTAAAATTAATATTTCTTGCTTATTAGTCTAGATATTCTACTTGATTTTCAAGTCTGATATCCATCTTCTGTTTGACCCATTCTATTTGTAGACTTTTCTTCAGGTTTTCTCATTTGGTTATTGGGTTTTTCAATTCTATTTTCATTTCAGCTTGAGTCCTCTTCTCAAGTCCTGGATGGTTTTCATTGCTGTGAAATATTCCTTTACACTGTGTGAAGATATGTTGCTGTGATTGGTTTAATAAAGTAACTGACTGGCCAATAGCTGAAAAGAATAATGTTAGGCAGGAGAGCCAGACTAGGAGAATGCTGGGAGGAAGAAGGGAAGAGTCTAGAGTCACCAGCCAGATGTAGAGGGATGCTGCTAGGGGATGAACGTGCCATGTTAATAAACATATTGCCGCATGGCAGAGCATAAGTAAGGAATATGGGTTAACTTAAAATGTAAGACTAGTTAGTAATAAGCCTGAGCTATTGGTCAAACATTGTAATTAATATAAGCCCCAGTGTGTTTATTTGAGAGCAGATGCGGGGCAGGAAAACTCTGCCTATACTTCATCATTTCCATCGGCCTTATGTTTGTATTTTCAGGCATTTATTCTCCCTAAGTTCTTTTCCCTTAATTTCATTGATCTGTTTCTTTGTGTCTTCTTTAAACTCCTTGAATTCTTTGATGAAGCTTTAGATTGTTTAAATTACATGTCTTGGGGTTCATCAGGGTAGTTTTCATTCACAGACATTTCTATAGAACTAGTAGATTTTGGAGGGGAATACTGGCTTGATCTTTTCTATTGTTTGTATTTTTGAGACTAAATCTGGGCATGTGGACTTCTTTTGTTAGTTCTAAGTCTGATACAGACAGAACAGGTTGGGGCAGAAAAGAGGATGTACAGGCACTTTGGGTGTAGAGGTTGGAAATGGGTTAGGTGGAATGAAGTCAGATGGAAACAGGGGACTGGGGGTGGTGTGTGAAGGCTATGTCTCCTGGTCCAAGTCTGGAGAGTGGGGGTAGAGATGGCTGGGTAGAGAGGTTGGATGTGGCATGAGAAGGGCCCGTGTGGGAGCAGGCAGGGCAGGTCCTTCCAAAATCCTAGAGGTTGGTTGAGGAGCAGGTAAGGGTAGACAGACTAGGCTGAGGTACTGGATGTTGACCTGGGCTAGGTGTTGTGGGTGGAGGAGGATGTATGGATGGGAGAGTTGGGAAACTCACCAAGCTAGACCCTGGAGAAGGATGTGCAGAATTTGGTTGGGTGGAGAGGTTGGTTGGATGTCTGGTTCCATTTCTTTATAAATCTGCATGTGATGGTGGAGATATGGATGGCCATCTCACTGTAGCTTGGGTACTCTGGTTACTGTCTCAGTAAAAACTGAGTCAGAATCTTACTCCAGCTTCCTATTGCATTTTTATTTAAATTGACTACAAATAAGCATTTTATGTGCTACATCTTTTACTTTGGAGAGTGTAAGATATGTGGAATTGGGCTGCCTTTATTACTCCAGATGAGGTATGGGATTGAAGTGACCCCAACAGGCAATAAGTGAAACTGGTTTTGGAATAAAGGCTGAAGTTTTATTAATATGACTGTTATCCAGCAGGGGCTATGTATTTTCCTGTCGTATATGATGGATATGTGTAGTCATAAAAACCCCACATTTGTAACAGTCTCAGGTCAGTAAACACAACTTTTCCATCTTCTCTACTTTCGTTTACTATGTGTAGATTCTATATTGTGCAGGTGCCGTAGGACCCAGTGGCAGACTTGTATTTTCCTGTGAATTATGACACCCATAGACTGGATTAACCCTGAGGACAGTTATACATTTTCTTTTACTATTTCCATCTGTTCAAATGTGCTTTCTGTTGCTGTGTTAAAACACTAACCCAGACCAGCCTCTCCTTAGATGGCCCTGGCTGTGTCAGGTTGGCAAAAATCATCCCATCCTTGAGATATGCTGAACAAACATCTTTATTTGTAATAATTTTTGAATGTTTTCAAAATATTTGAAAAAAATTTTATTTGAAATCACACCTAGATTTGAAGAAGAACTCTGCCATGAGATTTGGAACTCTAGTCTTTTGCTGAACCATTCAGAGATTCACTGGACTCTTCAAGGATGTGGACCACTGAGGAACTCCCATTATGTTGTCTCAGATGAGATCTTTACAGTGCTGACATGAAGTAGACACCCCTTAAGTGGATTCCTTTAGGAGCCCCTCTCTGTCCTCTTGTTGAGTCTTCTCTATCAATTTGGGAACTGGGTTGAGGCTCATTTGTAAAGTGGCTTTGTCCCCTAGTTTCTTAGAACTAAGGGTCATTCTTCATAGTCACCATTTGGAGCATGGAGTTGTCCCGTCTTGTTAGACACAATGGGATTATAGCTATGTTTCTAAAAATCAGATCCGAGATAATCACTTAAGTAACATCATTACTTCATAGACAGGAGCCAGACTTAATTTATCCCAAGTGCAATCCTTCTGATGATTTTTTTTTTGGCGTGGGGGGGGGGGGATTGGGATGTTTGCCAAGACTCCTGAAATTTTTAACACAATTAACTTGGTTCTTAAAACAGAGCAAATAATATACTTAGCTGTTACCCACAAAGTTAGTTCAGAGTCTGCTCAACCAGTAGCACTCATGTATTACTTTGAGGTCCATCACCCACCAAGTGATATTTCAGGTGACTAGCTAGCAATGACTACAGTCTTGTGACGGTGTTGTTGGGTTTCTAGATTAACACCGAACTGATCGAGTTTAACAGGCCACCTCTCCTGCTCTCCACACAACTCTCCCAGACTCATCCAGCGATATATCCAAGGAGTGTCTTCACGTACTCACTGTAGGACTGACAGGAATCAGCCATGGAGAACACTCATTGCTTCCTGTTGACTGTAGTTACAACCATCTCCAGTGGCCCTGATGAGAAACCAGAGTCCTCGTAAAAGGACATACCGTGTGGAAGGTGTGTTAGAGAACAGCTAGGGTCAACTTGATGGCTGAATTTTCTAATTGTTCTTTTAAAATGTGTATGTTAAAAAATGCATAAGAAGTATCTTAAATCAATCAAAAGTTTGATCTTTGTTGTGGAATGCTGTTCCTCCAAGGATAACAGCCATTACCACTTTTTATCAGAGCAGCTGTGGTTACCAAAGCAAATTCTTAAGATCGGGACTGTCGATGGCTCCTCACAGCAGAAAGTAGGGAAGGCCATTATGCCCTCACGCAAGCTTCTTCCCACTTCCTCCTGTACCTCCTCCCGGCTGTGAGTGAATTCTACCCACACTGAACGTGGTTTCAAGAGGCGTTAGAGTCTGTAGTGTGGGAAGGTCAAATGAGGAGGATACTCCATCTATCCAGCCATGGAGACATCACCATTCATGCTCAGGTGGGAATTTAGTGATGTAGTTGCTTTGAGGCCACCCACGCCCCCGCAAGTGACCTCTACCTGTGCTATGTTGTTTTTATAAATTTAGTGGTTCAACAAACTAGATTTGATTAGAATTGTTCTTTGGGTCTGTTGTTTCCCCAGTAACCTGAGAAAACCAAAGATGAGTTTGGAAGGAAGTACTGTTCTTGTTGTGGGTGCTGAGAAATTAAAAATTAAACTCAGCCATGTAAAGTAGGGGTGTCTGTTCAGGCAATCCTGATGTAAACTTGGTCCATGTGACATGGGACAGCATGCTTTCTTTCTGTAAATAGCTGTTATATTGTCCTTGCCATGGGTAAAAGGGCATTTAACTAAGGCTATTCTGTCTGAAGCTATAGTGTCTATGGGAAGAACCACAAGGTAGCCATCTTCTTTTATGTATTATGAAGTAGCAAGCATCCTTGATGAATGGGGTCTGCCATATGAATACAGGGATGCTACCAAGGTAGCTGATGGACTAAAGAATATGTTACATTCCCCGCACCCCACCCCGTGCACGCGCGTGCACGTGTGTGTGTGTGTGTGTGTGTGTGTGTGTGTGTGCGCACACACACAGAGTAGCCTGTAAGGGATGGGATCATAAGCAGGCTGTGGTATCAGTTGTGTGGTCCTTGCTGTGGTGGCAGGAGATGCACCTGAGGCTGAGCTGTTTTCCTAGAAAGAACTTACTCACACAAAAGAGAAACTATAACAAGAAGATGCCATGTTCTGTAGGGCTCCAGGGTCAGACTTGGCTGGAGCAGTGAGGGAATAAAGGAAAGTCAGACAGATGGACACATGGACAGGGACTGGATGATCTGATAGAGAAACCAATCAAAATGCTGAGTTTTGGAGCCCCATTCCAAAAGCTACATCATCTACAAAACAACTCCTGCATCAGGGAATGTTGAAGAGGGACAGAAAGATCGTGTGAGCCAGAGGATCAGGAAGTTTGTTCTGAGATTGTGTGTCCTAGTAACGTCGGAAGTCTCAGCAACGTGACTGCCTAAACATAAATTGAACAAGGACAATAGACATTCTAAAGTGGACAGGGAAAAGCCCATGAGGCCTCAACCCACACAAAGAACTACAGGCAACTAAGAAATGCTGAGAGTGGGAAAAAAATAATCTTCCCCAGAGAAAAACACACTAATTGGCTATCCAATGCCAAATCAAGTCAGCCCTGAAAACACGCATGCAAATAACTTTATACAGACTAAGCAGATTATATTTAGGAATATATACATTACATATTTATGTATGTACCAATAATTAATGAAAAAAGGAGGTCATGAATTTGAAAGAGAGTGAAGAGGAGTATATGGGAGGATTTGGAAGGTGGAAAGGATGTGTTTATATTATAATCTCAAAAGTGAAAGAAATAATTAAAAAAATTGCGTTCTATATACTTTGCTTCAGAGTAAGCCCTGTCCCCTTGCCTTCACACATGCCATGAGGAGTCCTCCAGTTGTTTCTTGCCCTTGCTGTCCTCACCAGCCTGTGGCTCTTGGAGGTCAGGAACCATGTCTTTCATCCTTTAATTGCCTAGTACCACCTAGTCTCTGGAAAGCAAATGGGCACTTACTAAAATCCCCTGAAAGGGTGGATGGGTGGGTGGTTCTAAACGCTACCTTCTTTGAAGCCTTCTGAGACTCCTTAAGTCTGCTCTGATTTCTCTCTGTTCTGTACTCAGAACACTGTCTGGATAACTCAGTCCACGGTCAGTCATGCATGCTGACATAACTTCTGTGTTTATGGAACTCTTGGACAGTAATTTAATTTCCTAATGCTTCGTCTTTATGCCCAACTAGATTTTAGTTAATTAAGAGTAAAATTAAATTTGTGCTTTTTGGCTTTCCTCGGAGGCTAGCAGAAGATTTTGCACACTGGAGGGACACAGTAAATGGACCTTGAGTTTATGAATGTAAAGCAAAAGGAACAAAGGCCCTTGGGGGGTTTAAAACAGAGTCCGCTTATATGACAACTATTTTCAAACCCTAGCCATCTTTGGCTTCCGTTTGAATAAGACAAAGACATGGCTTAGGCGTTTTGGAAGGTCCCCACAGGTTTGGCATCCTGTACATCTGTGAACTAAGACATCTGTGTGCAAGAGGAGACGAGGCATCAGATTTCCTATCATGAATCTCGTGATCCCCTCACAGGGGCTGCAGAAACGTAGTTCATGGGAGCCTCAGTGCAGGCCTGGCAGCCGATGTGCATATTCCTAACATTGGGAGGGCTGAGGCAAGAGGAGTGATTTTGGGGCCAGATTAGGTTATATGGGTGAGTAAAACAAAACAAACAAAAACCAACAACCAAAAAAAAAAAAAATCCCCCAAACAGCAACAAAAAGTAACAACAAAAACCAGATGGATCAGTTTTTAGGAATTGAGGATCCTGAAATTAAAAACACTGTGTGTTTTAGAAATTAATTTGTAATTTATTGTATATTATGCCTGAATGCCTTTTTTGAGACCCTTAGAATATAGAATAAGTAATATTTCAAGGATGGAGTACATTTATCTTTTTAGCATTTTTTTTCAGTTGGAAAGTCTGCTCAGACTTTGACCTGAGATATTTAAGGATGTCTCTTGCCTGGTTGGCATGAAGAAGAATGAATAGGTGGAATGTTCACATGACTTTAACCTTAACACTTGGGAACAAAGAAACACAACGCCTCTAAATTTTTCTCTCAGTTGAAAAAGTCAGCAGTATATAACAAGACCAAGGTACTTGATTTCAAGAATGTAACATAGATATTTAAAATGATCAACTATATTATTACATTTTTCAGTTCACTATTTGCAGTATTTCTTTTTTCCTAGTATAAAATAATGCAAAACTGCAAGTGGCTTGATCAAAAAATTATTTTTGGTGAAATCTGAATAATATTCCAAGAGATTTTTGGGTAGAGATTTAATTCTTTTCTTATTGGTTCTTCATACAATGTATCTACACCAAGGCACCAAGGGTTGTTTTTTTTTTTTAATTTTAATCCACCCTGTTGAAGTAATGTGTGTGTCTGAGAACCGAATTGACCATGTGCTATTTATTTATGGAAAAGTATGATTTTATGAGGAACTACTGGATCATACATAGTGGGCCTCATGCTGTCCTGAATTGTGTAAGAGACAGTTGCAGTCCATGGGAACTAATCTCCAGCTGTTTGATTTTTTTTTTTTTGAGTCAGATTTAAATGTCTTTTAAATTACACGTATTTATTCCTGTGTTTCTGTAAACTCTATGCATTGGCATCCGTGAGTGCAGGTGTGTAAGGACCGTGGCTTGGATGTGGAGGTCAGAGGACAACTCATGAATAACTTCTCTTCTATCACGTGGGTCCTGGGGATTGACCCCAGCTCGTTACACCCAGTGCCACGTGCCTTTACTCAGTGAGCAATCTTGCCGGCACCTGTTTTTTTTGTTTTGTTTTTTGAGAGACAGTCTCATGTAGCCCAGCCTGGCTTTGAGCTTACTGTGTGTGGGAGCCCACAAAGGTTTTCTAGTGAGATCTGAGCTTGCTTTACACAGCAGGGTTGCATTAAGGGATGGCTTGACCACGTGCATGGTCACCAGGTGTTTGGGATGGTCTGCACTTGGCTGTGCTGGGGGCGGTCTTTTGCGCCATCCCTTAGCATTCCTTTAAAAGCCCTTTAGTAGAGACAGAAGGGGCTGGTGGGTTTTGACTCAGGCCCTCCCGAGGCTATCCTATGTTTTTAACTGTCTCTCTCTCTCTCTCTCCTCCATATTTCTATCTACATATTCCTCATTTCTCCCTGCTCAAGAGTACCCTGGGGGAAAGAGTGGGGGCAGACCCCCCTCAACTCTGTATTAATAGCTGAGAAGGACTTTGAACTCCTCCTGCCAATCCCTCCAAAATGCTGGGATTGTAGGAGTGCACAGCCACATCCAGCTAACTAACCAGTCTTGAACATAACATTGTAACTTCTGCCTTGGCTCCCCACCTATCTAGGCCCAAGCACAATTAGTGAATTGTATTGGTATGTAACACTGAGGGGATCTGTGTGACATTTACAACTTTATTAGTATATAGCTATCGCTCATATCCTTTGGACTCTACTTCATTCTGCCTAGTTCCTATTGATCATTCTATTGACTCTGCTTCTGTCTCCCTAGTTCCTATTGATCATTATTGACAAGACAATCTGTCTTGAAAACAATTCCTTCATTCTTTCTTTAGTTTTATCGGAGACCTTTCCATCACATCTGAACATTGTAACTCACACTTTAAGCCTCTCGCTTTACTACATGGTGTGGCTTTTCCCTGCCTGCCCACTGTTTATCTCATCTCGATGTCTTTTGACTTCAGTCTACAGTAATTAGTTGTTCTGACTAAGGAGGTCTTTTCAAACACCTTCCATCTTTACTTGCACTGGAAAGTTTTCTTATGCTAAAACAATAACATGCTTAAGTAGATAATGGTATTATAATTTGTTTTATAAACAAGAAAATCAAGGCTCAAGGTACCCAAAGTAAGAGGTAGTCAATGCTAGCATTAAACCAATCAATATGATGGTAAAGTTTATTGTTGTTGTTTGTTTTCTTTAACTCTTAACCACTATAACTTGCTGGCTCCATACTGACTGCAAGGAAACCAAATATGTAAAAGCCTGTGGGTCAAAGTCTGTTTGTGGTTCTCGGGGAGCATACCAAGACCTTCCTTGAAGATGCTAGACAAATGCTTTTCTGCTGAGCTACATTCCCAACCCTGTACAGAAGACAAAGTCCACAGTTTAACTAAACCAGAGATGTACACAAATCCCTTTCCTATAAGGCAGTGTGAGTTAAGTCCTGGGAAAGTCTGGCTAGTAGTGGCTATTAGGCACTGGGTGGGGATTTCCCAGAAGCAATGAAAATCTATAGATCTTGAGGCATAGCATTTTAATGGGCAATTGAGCCATTCAAACTTACGATAAATAATTTTATTGTAGCTTATGCTGTTTAGTTCATTTTCTTTCTATTGATCTTTAGCTCAATTGGAGAAGTTTTTAAAGCAAGACTTATGTTTTATGCATCTGTATTTTCCAGTAGCATCAACACAGCACTGTGGACACAGTACATTAGAAGCATCTTGTAATTATTTACATAAACATAAAAGTTATTCATGGAACAAATTAGTTTTTCTTAAAGTCCATCTTACTAAACAGAGCCCTCTCTTAAATGTTCTGATGACATCCTTTCTTCTATTTGTCAGCTTTCACATGCGACTTCTCCACTAGATTTTTAGGATCCCCAGAACAAGGACTGTGTGTATCCTGTATACCAATGACTCTTGTTCACAGTAGTTATTTAGTAAGTACTTGTTGAATAAATTAAATAGACCTTTCAAGGACTCTTTCACAAAGGGCTTCCATCACCAGTGAGTTTATGAAAAGCTGCATATCACCCCACCTTATTGGATATGCAGAGTTGCACATCATTAAATGGCATCTCTCAGAATCTCCCCGTGAAGACATCTGGTTAAAGTTCATTACGCAATTTATGGAATTTAAGTTATAGATCTATCCCCTTTTATTTCTCTGTTACACTTTACTTTTGGTGGAATGTGGGAGTCTTATGCATACCAGGCAGTACTTTGTCACTTAGTGGCATTCCCAGCCCACCCCTGAGAAACATTTAGTGATGTTCTGTGAAATCACAGTTGAACAGACAGATTACAAAAGCCATCTGGGGTGAAGGAAGATCGATGGGTGCAATATTCGTCATACAATGTTGGTACCTGTAGATTCCAAGGAAAGAGTTTTCGTTTCGTTCATGTGGTTTGTGTTTGTTTTATTTGATTTTGAGGCATGATTTTGCTGTGTTGCTCAGGCTGTCCTCAAATTCCTGGGCTCAAGCAATCTACCTGCCTCGGCATCCCAGGTTGCTGAGACTACCACACTTGGTCAAGAGACAGTCTTCCAATCAGTTCTACTCCAGTTGCAGAGATTGAGTTTTGAGAGCTGGAAAGCATGTTGAACCTTCCTACAGTTGCCTTGGCATCCATCCAGAGGAGCTTTGTGCCCTTATTCCTCAGTGGGTGACAACTAGAGACTTCTATTAGATGCAGGCTCCATGGGAGAGAGGACCACTTTCATGATCTGTTTCCAATATTCAGCCACAAGCTTCACATTTCTTTATCCAGTCTGTGGGAGAGCTCACTTCACAGACATAGAGATGAAAGGTCCAAAGCCGTGCCTTTGTAGAAAGGTAAAGTGAAGTCAAATAATTGTATTTATTTGTTTGTTTATTTATTTATTTATTCAAGTAATTATATTTAAAGGAAACAAAAATAGTAAAGGAAGACAGAGCTGGTGAAATAAAATCCAGCACACTCTACAGAGTAGGTTTGTGTGTAGGTTACTTTATTTATTTATTTATTTATTTATTTATTTATTTCCTCACTATGGCTGTAATCTCTGAAGCTGATCCTGGCCGGTGTCTGCCTACAGGTTCAGTGTTATCTGACTTCAGGACCTGAGCCAGCTGCCTCCCCTGGCCTCATATCAGTATCAAAGCTATCCTCACGATGTTTTTTTTTTTAAGACTAACATTACGTTAGCACTTTCATATACTAGACAATGTGCCAAGTAAGTTGCATGCATCATTATTCATTGATCAAGTGAACGTTTAAAAAATGTCTCCTCTGTACCAGGAAACCATGTCTTTGGTACTGGAACATGTCAATGAGTAGAACAGTCACAAAGTCTTGACTAATAGAACTTAGTCACTGGCAGGTGCACCTAGATAGTAAGCCATAAATATAACCAGTAAGTACAATATATAGTGTGTAGCAAAGAGTGTGGATACATAATGGGAGGCAGGCTGCAATCTTAAATAATTTCAGAATGATGCAAAGATTTAGAGTCCTAGGGCAAGTTAAATGTGCAGATATCGGTTGGGGATTTAGCTCAGTGGTAGAGTGTTTGCCTAGCAAGTGCAAGGCCCTGGGTTCGGTCCTCAGCTCCAGAAAAAAAAATGTGCAGATATCTGGAAGAAGATAATATCGTCTTTTCTTTTCCTGTTGCTGTGGTAAGACACCTTATGGTGCACACCTTTAATCCCAGCACAAGGCAGAAGCAGGTAGATATCTGTAAATTTGAGGCCAGGCTGGTCTACAGAGCAAGTTCCAAAACAGCCAGGGCTACATAGAGAGACTCTGTATCAAAACAAAGCAAAACATGGATGGTTACTAACTAAACAGTCTATTCAAAGCATCCATGGATCCAGGCTCAGCAAAGAGACTCTTTCTCAGAAAATTCAATGGAGAGCAATAGAAGAAGATGCCACATGTTGACTTCTAGCTTCTGCTCATACATGTGCACATACATCCTTACAGGCCACACACATACCCCACACCAGAACTGAATAATATACAAAAATAAAACGAGGTACAACTATATATCTTGGGGCTCTTTTCCTTCTGCTGATTTGGCTTGTCCAACTTCGATGTGATGATTTTTGTTTTATCTTCTATTTTACTTTGTTACGTGTGGTTGTTATCTCTTAGAAGCCTGTTCTTTTTAAATGAGAGGTGGAAAGGGTGTGGATCTGGAGGGGAGAGGAGGCCGGGAGGAACTGGGAAAAGTAGCGGGAGGGGAAACTCTAACAGGATGTATTATATGAGAAAAGAATCTATTTTTAATAAAAGGGGGAAAACAAAAAAAATAAAATCAGAATAAATGTATAAATTTCACTTTCCTGAACATGCACTGCACATCTAGAAACAACAGTGGTTGAAGACATTGGAAATGATTTTCATTTGTAATGACTAATAAAATTTTTAAAAAGTAAAAATACAAAATACAGTGAACATACCAAGTGCTAATGCAGAGTGTGTAGAATCTCATAGTTTGCTCCTAGGACTGCAAATTGTTACTTTGTATGAAGAAAGTATTTCAACATTATCTTTAAAAAGTATACATGTACATATTCTATGACTTAGTCATTCCACTCTTTAGACATTTACTCAAAATAAATGAGTGCCTATTCCCATATAAAGAACTGTACACAAATATTCATAGCAATATTAATCATAGTAGCCCCCAAAGCAAATACAACCTAAATGTCACAGATGAGTGAATAAATGAGTTATGATATATTTATAAATGCAATTGAATACTGCTCTGCTATAAAGGCAATGAATTATTGATACATGTGATAATGTGCAAGGCTCTCAAAATAAGTTAACGATAAACAAGATAGGTTAAAATACATCTTATGTAATCCCTTTAGTAACATTTCAGAAACTGTGTGAACTAGTGTATAGCGGCTAGTCCTCCCCATCACAAGGTGGTCAGTGCACCCAAGGAGGACAAAAGAATTCAGCGGGACAGGAGGAAAAGTTGACAGTGAAGCATAAGTTCACTGTCTTGATTTGGAGATGCTCTCACAGATAGCAAAACCTATCTAGTTGTCCACTTTCAATATATACAACTTACCCCAAGGAAGTTACGTATGTATGCCTGAAATGAGTGGCTGAAAGGATTTCAAGCCTCTAGGAGGCTGAAGTCACAACTTTAATTGCACTCTAAGGTACTTGAGAACATGCCACACACCCTATGAGAACTAAGGAAATATTTAGTGCTAAATAGTTAGACTTGGTAGTAAGTTATGTATGAATTTCCTCAGTACTCTTGAGTTTCAGGTATTGTTCAGATCTGCTAACATTTATTAGGGGTTTCTCCTGAAGCAATCATGTGCAAGGTGTGCTTTGGATGAGTGTGGAAGACTGATTGTAATGTACAGGGACACCGGTACTTCCAGTTCCACAACAAAACAAAATTCCACCAACTACAAATATCAGTCAGTCAATAAAAATGCAGTCAGGCTAGTTGGACATCATAAAATTAAACCTTTAAGAAGCTTTTGTCTTCCAGTAGCTACAGTGTGGTATGACATCGAGGAAGACAAATTATTACCTGCTTCTCCTTGCTAACAGCAGTACTATTTTCTACTTATGAGACATGGCTAACACCCTAAGCACCAGGTCCTTACCTTATTTGGAGAAACTAAGACTCAGAGAAATTAATGATGTGACCGAAGTCATGTGTGGTAAGCAGTGAAGGCAAAATCTGATTCAAATATGACTTTAGGGCCCAGTTTTCTATTTTTGTAGCCATAAGTCTCCTGGATTGTCATGGACCTAATGATGTATTCTATTGTTAAGTTAAAATATGTCTTTCTTGTTTTGTTTATTTGTTTTATTTAAATGAGTTAGGTAAGAGATAACTTAAAAAGTGCCGTGTTACTCATTATTAAACAATACTAAATGTTTACATACATACACCTACATCTATGAAGAAGCCTATTTCATTTAACTGACAATTCTCTCCTTTGCACCTTTCAGACTTAATTCTTCTTATTTCTCCATGATGCGCCTTGTGCGTCACAACTGAGCAAGTCTCTGACATCTCCAAAGCTTTTCCTGGTCCTTTCTAAGGTTCTGTGTGATCTGGAAACTTCCTGGAGGCAAATTCGTGGCGAAGGGCCTGTGGAAAGTTCCTTTCATGTGGGGTTGCTCAGAAGCTTGCCTTCTCTGACTTCTCTCACTCTGCCACTTCTGACTTAAATGGCCTCCCACTGTGATTAAATTTCAGTTTTCGTAATCCCATGGGGGCGAGGGATGAAAAGGACCAGTTACTAAAGGCGCCAACTGTGCAAATAGCCGCTCCGAGCCCGTCATCATTTCCCTTGTTATTGCAGATCTTAAAGACTGCAGAAAAGGGAGCAGAACAGTGAGGGGCAGCCTTGCAGCCTCACTCACAGGCCACTTTTGTTTGAGACCGTCCAGTGCCATCTCAGTATTGTCCCATTTTGAGAGCTCGTTAGCCGAAGGACCGTGCTATGTAAAAAATGTGATTAATTGAAATTGTAATGTGTCTTCTGCTAAGTATCTCGTACAAACATAACAGAAAGACCAGCCAAAGAGACAAGGAATCGGAAGTCTTGTTTGGGTGCTCATTTGTGATGTACATGTTTACATATATTATGTATTCACTTATAACAATACATAATATATACATGTATCAGTTCCAATAAAAGTCAATAAGTACTGAAAAAAAAAACAAGAAAATGCGATTAAAATGAAAGAAGCGTTGTTTAAATACATTAGAGTGTTTAGTTGCTTTGGTGTCACTGTGGCCAAGCTACCCTACAGAAATCACACAAGGGAAGGATTTGCTTTGGCTAATGGCTTCAGGAAGGTCAGCTCACATTTCCTTGGCCCCACTTGCTTGGGGAGAACATGATGAATCTCAGCAGAAGCGCAGTGGGGTATGTACAAGGTAAGAAGGAGGACAGAGAAAGGGAACACCGGACGGGCTGGAGCCAGATGCACTGCCCAGCGGCCTCTTTCTCCAACTAGAACTACCACCTGTCCACCACCTTCCAATGATGCTTTCATATTACAAGTCCACCAAGGGGCGGATCCAGTGACTAGGCCAGAGCCTTTGAGATCTGATTGTCTCTGGAAATGACACCAAAGACACACCCAGCCAGAACCGGGCTTCCTTCATCTCCTTTGTCATTTCCTAATTTAACCAACAGGACTTAAATAACATTTTATTTAAAAAAATTAAAGACATTTTGATTTTTCCCCATATTATTGTGATTCAGTGGTAAATTAGTATGGGATCCTCAACAAACAGGAGTATAGAATGATTCATTTGGGTATGTGTAGAAACTATTAAAAACAGGTATTATAGAGTCTCTTCTGTGAAAGAAAGTTTCAAGGAATGAAGAGCACTCAGGTAGAGTGTATATAGAAGTACGGGATATTATTTTGTTCAGGAAAAGCATTTATATTTAGTAGGGTCAACCCGACCCCATGGATCCATAAAATAATAATAAAGGTTCACCTATGGCTACCCTAAAGTAAATAAATTCACTATAGCCTGACTTGGGGAGCTCGGTAGTCATTTGCCGCGCGGAAATCATTTTGAGGGGTGATTTTCAGGATAAGAATAAAATGAAAACCTACTGCTCTTCGGGGGCTGGTACTGAGAAAATGATGAAGTACGAGAAGGGAAGTCAAATGAGATTTCAGGGAGGCGGTAAGTGAATTTGGTGGGTGAGACATAAATAGAAGAATGCTGGAGGAAGCGGAGGGCTATCTGTGGGCTGGGAAAAACGTTCTTCAGCGAAGCATCAAGGCAGTCGATTTGAAGGTTGCAGAACAAATATGACTGAGTTTTGCGAGAGGGATAAGGAAACTGAAATGGGTGGTGGTGAACATGGAGGATATGAAATAGCTTTCTCTGTGGGCAGTGGAAGATCCCATAGGTTTGATAAAAGAAGCAATAGAGTTGAATCAAAACAATCGAGGAAGAAAAGATGAAAGCTTGGGACGCAACTTCGAGGTGCTCCAAGTTTACTGAATAACAAGGAAAGGATGGAAATGAAACCCAAGAGAAGAGCAACCAGAAGAGCAGGGAGAAAAACAGGTGCAGCTAGGCATCTGAAAACAAGAGGAAGAACATCCTCACAGTGGTCAGTAGAGATGAGAGCTAACACAGAGAATGGTTCACATGCACACGTGCGTGTGCAAACACACACACACACACACACACACACACACACACACACACACTTACACTTGTATAGAGGTCCTTGCCCTTCCTGGCAAGTTGGGTGACAAGGGAAAATGAGAATGAATTGGCTTGTGGTTGATGTGAGGAAATTAAGACACATTATAAAGTTTTTTTTTTCTTGTTTGTTTTTATTCACTCTGGCTATAAAGCAAGGGGAAAGAGAAGAAATTGGAAGGGAGTGTGTGAGGTTCCACGAGACTGTCGTTAAATCGCATGGGAGAAATGGCTAAGGCGACTGGAAAAGTCAAGTCAGGAAGGATTTTGACTGGAGGAGATAAAGGTGAGATGTTTGCTATTTCTATCAGAAGAACTTTAGGCGCAGCATCAGGAGGAAGATGAGGCCCCAAACAAGGATAAAGGGGGTGGGAGGAGTCTCACTGGTAACGACAGAGGAAAGAAAGACCCACAGTTGGTGAGCAGATGAGAGCATTTATATGGATTTTCCAGGACAAGTGCAGCAGATATTACAGACTTGGTGACTCGATTTCTCATGATTCTGGAGGCTCCAGGTACGAGGTTTGCCTTCTTCTGAGACTTCCTTCCCTAGGTGGTAGGTGGTTGTCATCCTGCGTTTTCACGTGATCTCTCCATGTACGTGCACATCTTGATTTTCTCTGAAGGACCCCAGTCATATTAGCTTGGGTCCCACATATGTAGGATATCATGTTTATTTATATTCTTTTTAAAATTTCTTTATTCTTTGAGAGTTCGTACAATGTGTTTTGACAGGTTCACCCCTCCAATTCTTCTGAAATCAACCCCCTCTCACCTATCCATCCAACTTTGTGCCCTTTTAAAAACTCTTTCGAGACAAATCTGTACTGTTCCAAATGTCTTTTGGATGTGTGGTCTTCTGTTGAAGCATGGTTGACTTACCAGGAGCTACCTTCTTAGAGAAAACTGACCCTTTCTTTCCCAGCAGCTAACAATCTCCAGTTCCTCCTTAGGCAGGAGTAAGGCTGGCTGTTCAATTCCCATGTCCATGCTGAAGGATCTCACTTTTACCTTTGCCTCTGCAAAGATAATTGCACTTAGAGATACTGAAGGTTAGGACTTCAACATATGACCTTTCAGTGGATACAACTCAACCCCCTCAGCATCCCTAGGTGGTAACTTTTTACCTCTTTAGTAGGAAGAAAAGTTACCTTCTGGAGGTGAGAAGGGGATGCTTGAGAAGAACACAAGCATTTTGAATTTTTTTTTGTGTGGAAAAATTTTGGATATTTTCTGTCGGAGGCTGGGTTGACATGGTATTGCTTCAGTCTGGATGGCCCATTGATACTGGTGATCATGAACTTATAGTGTCACTTTCTCTAGTGGATATATGCACGTGAGGGAGGGCAAGACGAGCTAATGTTCTGACTAGTGCTACTGAAGACAGAGGAACATCAGTGAAAAGGATGAGGGGCCAGTAAAGATGAAGATGCTGTCTGGCTCGAGGGAAGCTGGAGAGAGAGTGGATCTGGAGACTCCAACAAGGCTGAAGAGTGGTGGCACAATAATAATGGATAATGATAATTGATGAGAGGAGAGAGCTTTCCACAGGGGATGGAGGTCTGACTTCAGCCTGTGCCTAATGACCATCTAAGGTTTGATTTCCAGAGCAGATGACTTGAAGGAGTGATGTCAAACAATGAAGCCGGGTCCCAAGTGTAGAGAAGACATTGACCCAACGTCAGACTTCAGTGAGTGAAGGAGAGTGGGCAGTCACGGGCAGATGACCTCAAAGGGGAGAGGGAGCAGCCAAGTAGCACAGAGGAGCGGGACTAAGGACTGTTTCATGCATGCTAGACAAGTGTCTACGACTGTGGGGCCCACTCTGAGGCATGCGGATGTGAGCAGACTGGTGAGCCACAACCCTGATCCCTGGAGCAATTTTTAAAAAAAACAGTGGAAATAGGACTTACGGTCTGAAATGACCTTGGGGAATAAATAGGACAAGAAGCATACCCCCATAGCTCTGTAATCCATGGGTGGGGCCTAAGAGACAGTCATATAGTCAGAGAAGAACTTGGAAGTACAGGTAATATACAGAGAAGCGATTGAAGGCAGAGGCATTCTCCAGCTCACTGGGTATGAGGAAATACTTAGAAGCTGGCCAAGAGTGAGAGGACCAAGACAAGGACAAACAGCAAGTCATTATGGAGATAATGGAGCATGCAGGATAAATGTTCTAGAGTGCTTACACTTGGGCATCATTTTACACAAAGTGAGATGAGAGAGTTGGTGAATACCATCAGAGTATGCACAGTGAGCCTAAAGGGGAAATGAAAAATGCAGAAACTGCAGATTCTCACACTCCTTCTGATGGCTTGTCTTTATTTATTTTGAATAAAAGCTGTACCTGGATCTAACTATACCAGTCTGGGGAATGCTGTGGGATGTCTTTCTGTATGCTGTGGATATGTGTTGCTCTGATTGGTTGATAAATAAATCTGTTTGGCCTATGGCAAGGCAGCTTAGAGGCAGGTGGGAAATCCAGGAGAGAGACAGGAAGAAGAGAGGCAAAGGAGATGCTATCCCACCATCTAGAGAGCAGCATGTATGGGCACACAGGGAACACCACGAAACGTGGTGACATATAGATTAATAGAAATGGGCTGAGTTTAGTTATAAGAGCTAGTTAGCAAGAAAATTGAGCCATAGGCCATGGCATGCAATTCATAATTAATATAAGCCTCTGTGTGTTAACTGGTCTGAGCAGCTGAGGGACCATGTGGTGCCGGGCAGGATTGGAGAAACCTTCTGACTACAGGGGACCATAAGGAATAGTGATTTCCTTTTGAAGAGGTCCCAGTCTGATTAGGAGATAACTAACTTCACCATCGTGATGAATGGCTTCTTAGAAATATTTGTAGGGTTCACTGTGGGCACATAGGAAGAGAGGATTCTGGTAAGAGATGGGTTCAGAGTTTACAAATCATACATCCACCCTTTTCCGGAAATCACTCCATATCCATACAGGAGGGAGTTCCTTTATTAGGGTGGGCCTGATGTTAACAGACATCCCTTAGTTACAGGCATAGTAGCAGTGCCTAATCTAGTTTACTTCACTATGATGAGATATTTCAGTGGTCAATCCTCCCTCCAAAGGATTATAGCTGAAAACAAGTTTCATTTCTAACCATCTTCAGGTCTTGTGGTAGTTTGAATGAGAAATGTCCCCCCCATAGGCTTCCATTCCCCCAGTTGGTGGCACTGTCTGGGGAGGTGTAGGAGGGATGGTCTTACTGGAGGAAGTACATCATTGAGGTAGGCTTTGTGAGTGATTATAGCTCCACCCCATTTCAAGTTCACTCTCTCTGCTTCATGTTTGTGGTTGAGATGTGACCTCTCAGCTTCCTGCTTCTACCTCTGTGCCTGCTGCAGGCTACCATGTCTTCCACCATGATGGACTCTTATCTCTTTGGAGCCATCAGCCAAAACAAATCTCTTCTATATATTGCTTTTGGTATTTTTTTTTTAAATCACAGGGACAGAAAAGTAACTAGCATGCATCTGGCTTTTAGCTCTCTCTAAACCCAGCATATCTCAACTCCAAGATGCCCCAGAGTTGCCTGCATAGTTTGTGGGGTTGTAGGTGACAGTCCCCTCCCCAGGAGCTTTTCCATTTCTCACGAGTTCCTGGGTGGTCCTGAGGCTCTTGGTCCACAATGCACACTTTGAGACCCATGGCTACGGAGAGACCTTCCTCCACCAGACCTTACTCCTCAATTTCAACATTCTCATCACTGTGTCAAATATCACAACTAGTTGAGAGATTCTCTGAGAAAGCAAACTATGTCTTAGCCTTTATTTGTGCTCTCACTGGCCCAGTGGCTGTGACCTGGTGTGTATTTGGCCATTCAGATAATTTTCTAGCAATGACCGGTTTGAAGATGCTGCATACTTGAATTGAACTTGGAAGTTGAATAGGATTGCATTAGAACAAGAGACGTTCAGGGGCTGGGAAGATATGAGAGAAATCCCTTGTTGGGTAGGCTGGAGAAGTATGAGGTCCACAGAGTGAATGGTTCTCTATGACCCTGGAGCAGAGATAGGGGTGAGTAGAGAGAATGCTCTGAAAAAGTGTGTGTAGGGAAAAAAAAGGTCAAGTCTTCCATACAGGAGGTAACTTTTTATAATGTTGACTATAGAAGTATCTTCTATATTTTTACATTTTTATTTTTATTTTTGTGTATTCTATGTGTGCCTGCTTGTCTGTATGGGCACCATACATGTGCATGAAGTGCTTTCGGAGGCCAGATTTTTCTAGAGCTGGAATTGCAGGTAGTTGTGGGATGCCTGATGTGAGTGCTGGGAATCCAGCCTGGGTCCCCTGCAAGAGCATTGAGTGTTCTCAACTAATGAATAATCTCTCTAGACTCCTGGAAATACCTTTTGGAAATGACATATGTTATTATTCGTATGTGTTTATGGTGTGGTGAATGACTTTGTATGTGCTAAGAAAACATTCTATTACTGAGCTGTATCCCCAGCCCTCAAACACAAGTAAAACCAAAATCAACAGCATCCTTAGAAAGAGCATTTCCCTTTCTTGTTATTAGACGTTGACCAAATGAAAGGTAAACACAGGAGGCAGATAAGCACCTGTGACCTTATTACTAGCAAATACTCCGCTGCTGCTTTTTCCAGGTGGGCAGCTGCTACACCTCAGAGTTGAGCTTATCACTGAGTCTTGGGCCACTCTGGGAACCCCAGACTCCTCTTCCTGTACTCCTGTTAAGTTAATCTCCTCCCAACATTGTGAGGCTGGGATACAGTGAGTGAGAAACTTGGGGTCAGGGGAACCAGGGACGAGTAAATGCTGCCCACTTGCTGTTCAGCTTGAAATCAGAGGCAGGAGAAGGAAAGTGCTGGGCAAACAGCCTTAGTCCTTTCTTCCAAATTAACCAAGATCAGAGAAAGAAAAGTACACCACGATAGAGGATTCAGAGGGTAGTCATCCTTCTTGGCATACTTGGGCTGGCAAAGTGTGCTTTCTGATAACTGATGCATTTTGGTGCATGTCCTATTCATAACTTATTAATACATTTTTATATGTATGCAGTGAAGACTGGTCCCTAATCCTGCCTTTTTTTTTTTTTGGTTTAAATTATGGTGATCTTTAATCTAATTATTTGATGGCTATCTTAGCTTTGACTGCTATAACAGAATACCAGAGTCTGGGGAGTTTAAAGTCACCAGGGGCTTATTTCCCATGGTTCTGAAGGCTGAGAATCCAAAGTCATGGTGCCAACACCGTTGGACTCCAGGAAAGCCTTCTTCTTTGTTTAAGCTGCTGTCTCCCCATGGTGTCTTCACCTGGTGGCAACTGAGGTGAACTCACTGGGATCTTTAATGAACATGTACATTGCCTCATCCCGAAAGCAGAAAATCTAAAGACTGTCTTGTTTTTCTCAACTACAAAATAAAGACTCGGGGTAGTGAGGTATCTCAGTGAGTAGAAGCACTTGCCCAGCTTGAAGGTCTAAGTTCAGTCCTGGGGACTTGCATGGTGGAAGGAGAGAACCAACTCCCAGAAACTGACCTCTAACCTCTGCATGCACACCATGGCGTGCACATTCCCCCTCCCTCCAGACAATCAATCAATCAATAATAAAATCTTACAAAAGGAAACAAAATAAAGACTCAGCTAGGTGCAGTGGTGCATGCCTGTCTTCCCAGCTACACAGGAAGCTGAGCTAGGACATTTGCGACAGAGGCTGAGGGCCAACCCAGACAATATAACAAGACTACCATGTTGGAGGGATGGATGGCTCCTGGGACTGGATTGGTGGTGGCAAGGGCTGGTTGTTATAAAGCAGGGCGGCCTCCTTTGCCCATCCTCTTTCGAATACATGTGTGCCTCCTCTTCACATGCTATGGCTTCTGCTTCTCTAACAGGTCCCACAATTCCCAACGTACCAACATATCTTCCTTTTAAATATGATCTTAGTGGGACCCCATGTGAGTCCTATGCATGTGATAAGTAGCTCAACCAACGCACTGAGAGGAAGCTCCCTATATGACCTGCCCAGTGGACCCACTCAGTATGGGGACTGAGCTGTGAGGTGTGAGGTTAGTAAAGAAAGTGCGAACTCAATGCGTAAGTGAACCAGAGACAGCTAGAGACCTAAGCACATGGACATATGTGTGGACACGCTCTCCACTTCTGCGCCTGCGGAGCTGGAGGCTCGGCAGTGTTGGGTAGTCTCTGCTCTGCAGCCTGTCTAACTCCTCAGATGTCGGGGCTGAGCTCTCTAGGCAGACTCCATTGGGCTACCACAGATATCCAAGGGCCCTCTGGAAACAGCTGCTCTGGGAAATGCTGAGGCTGGAGACTCAGCGGAGGGATCGAGGAAAAATAGGAAAAGCTCACGTTCCAGGCTGAGCCATATTAAACATTTACTTATCTTTCTTTAAAAAAAAAAAGCCTTTCCTTATAGCTCCTTCTTACTTCTCACTCTCTGCTGTCACATGGGTACCTGAGATCCGGGGGGGTGGGGGCAGGGAGCGCTTCATGTCTTTTAGGTGAATTATAACTCAGATTCTTAAGACACCTTTTTTTTTTTTCAATAATTTTTCAGGACAGTTGGCTCTCCTGTTTTTCTATGTTCCCAAAGTGAGAGGACACACAGAAAGCTAGCAGGGTGAGGGCACGTTGAAAGTAATTAATGTTCCAACCAGCTCAGTTTCTGATGTGGTTTCTAGTTTGAAAGTGTAATTTGGAAAATGTCTGACAGGAGAGTAGTTCTAAAATTATCCCTAATGTAGACCAAACACGATCGAATTTATCAGAGGGAGATTTGACCTCCCGATGTAGGCACAACCTCAAATAAACTCACCATGAATCTTTGAGTGCTACACGCAACTCACTTTAGAAAACCCCAGTTCCATTATAATGAATTATTCATTGAAAACCCATCTGCCTACTTAACTCTGGACAGACATAAATGAAAACCTAGCTCCTTCCCAAGGGCCACGAGAGCCACATTCTGTTGGTTAATATCCTGTTACTATTGGACAATGGGTTATCTCCAGCACAAAAATGTTTCTATAAAGTTGACATTAATCATGCAAGTCATGAGAGACAATTGCCTTTTGTGTGGATGGACTGGGCCAATGTTACACTGATCTCTGAAGTCCCAAACCTAGTTGAAAGCAGAACTCTCAGGTAACACTTTAGGGAATTAGTGTACGGATGCACTCAGTTGGCCTACCGGTTAATGATGGGACCAGAGTCACTTGCTTTAACGATGGACAAACCCCATTAGGACTGTGTCTGAGCTTGCTTTCAAGATACTCCACAGCAATACATTGCATCACCGGGGATACTTTGAGAAGTGTTTTGCTATTACAAACTAAACCTTTAGACATTTAAAACTCAAAGTTTGTTTACTTTAGTCAAGTGGCTTCACCATCGGCAGGCCGCTGTAGGTGCTTGGTGATCTGGTTAACCAGCAACATTGCCATTGGCTAGTTGCTTATTAAGGTTGCCACAGACTTGTCAAATCATAATCGGTCTTTGTGCATGTATATGAGTACATGTTTGTGTTTGCTTGTGCGTGTGCACCTGTGTTCATGCACATGCACTCGCGTGTGTGGATGGAAGCCTGAGGTGGGTGCTGTGTATCTTTTCCAACTGCTTTCCACCTTACTTTTGAGGATAAGGGTTCTCACTGAGCTTGGAACTTGACAATTGAGACTAATAGTTTAGTCTCAGCTAAACTAGTTGGGCAGTGAGCTCCAGAAAACCTCCTATCTATACTACCCCAACACTGGGATTACAGTTATGTTTTGTTGTACCCAACTTTTTACACTAGAGTATCAAACTTAGGTCCTCACAGCAAGCCCTTTACCAGCTGAGATATCTCAACTCCATAATGGTTTTTTTTTTTTTAGATAGTATACCTAGATGATTCATAGACATTTATATCTTAGTTACTTTTCTACTGGGATAATAAGAGAGTCCATGACCATCATGGCAGGAAGCATGGCAGCAGGCAGGCAGGCAGGCATGGTGCTGGAGCAGTAGCTGAGAGCTCACGTCTTGGAACAGAACTGCAAGGGAGAGAGTCTGGAAATGTCATGAGCCTTTTGAAACCTCAAAACCTGCCACCAGGGACACACCTCTTCCAACGAGGCCACACCTCCTAATCCTTGCCAAACAGTTTCCCCAACTGGGGGACCCAGCATTCAAATATATGAGCCTATGGGAGCCACTCTTAATCAAACCACCACAATGGGTAAACCTCTCTTGCACTCCAGAGCTTGTTTTCTATCTACAAACAGGAGGCTTTTTTGACCCTCACAGGTCCCATATTTCTGATGGACTAGATACAGTGTGTCTCAGACTTATAAATGTATATGCATCTAGGTATATTATCTAAAAAATACATATTATGGGGGTGAGATCTCAGCTGGTAAAGGGCTTGCTGTGAGGACTAAAGTTTGATACTCTAGCATCCATGTAAAAAGTTGGGTACAACAAAACATAACTATAATGTGGGGGCCCGCAGAGGCTGTCTAGTGAGACCTTACTCAAGGTCAGAGAATCTGAACTTGCTTTACCCAGCAGGGCTGCATAATAGAATGATTTGGCCAGGGGTGTGGTTACCAGGTGTTTTGAAGGGTCTACACTTGTTAGTACTGTGTGCTTTGATCTTGCAAGGGGGAAGTCTTTTGCCTCTCCCTTTGGCATATTATAAAAAGCCCTTTTGAATAAACCTCCTGGCAACTGGGTATTGACCTAGGACCCTCCCGAAGCTATCCTGTGTCTCTGTCTTTTTTTAATCATCTCTTTCCTTCTACCTAATATTTCCTCATTCCCCTCTCCTCCACCTAAGAACCCTTGAAAAAGTGGGAGCAGGTCAGAGCTGGACTCTGACAGACTCCCACACTATAATCCAAGTGTGGTAGTTTGAATATAATTGGCCCCCATAATCTCATAGGGAGTGGCACTATTAGGAGGTATGGCTTTGTTGGAGTAGGTGTGGCCTTGTTGGAGGTAGTGTGTCACTTTGGGGGTGGGCTTTGAGGTTTCATATACTCAGGATACCGTCCAGTGTGTCAATTGATTTCCTATTGCCTGCAAGATAAGGCAGTCTCAGCTCCAGGTCACCTCTGCCTGCATGCTGCCATGCTCCCTGCCATGACAATAATTGAGTGTACCTCTGAAAGTGTAATCGAGCTCCCTCAACTAAATGTTTTCTTTATAAGAGTTGCCGTGGTCATGGTGTCTCTTCATAGCAATAAAAACCCAAACTAAGACACCAAGTGTCAGGGTAGTATAAATAGATTTTCTGGAGCTTGCAGGCCAACTAGTTTGGCTAAATTGTCAGCTCCAAGTTCAGTGAGAACCCTTCTCCCAAAAGGTAAGGTGGAAAGCAGTTGGAAAAGACAGAAGTGGTCAGGTTGGACTCTGTTTCATGCCCTGCTACGTTGGTGAGCAGGTCATCTCCTGACTGTCTGCACCAACCTCACCATGGCTTTCCTTGGGGGCAATTCCACCTGCATTGCCAACCAATGGAGACTTCCATGTACCTCTCCACTCTGGACTACCCACAGTTGGTATGACTTAAGATCGCCTTGAGCCTCACATTCTCTAGTGTTAACTCTTGTTGAGACACACAGGGACGCCAGGTGTTTGGAGCTGAACCATCTCATGGACAGCACTGAAGAGAAAAACCGTGAGTTCCTGGGCCCCAGGAGGGGATTTGCTTCTGCTGAGAACAATTTTGTACATTCTTCTAGTCCCTTACTTAGGAGTAACCACTGTAAATTCTTTCTCTATAAAAATATATGCTCCCTTCAGAATTCCCAGGCATATACAAGTATATCCTTTCATTTTTAATTTTCTAATTTTATGTGATGGGTGTTTTGCCTGCATGTATATCTGTACACCACATGCATATCTGGTGCCCATGGAGGCCAGAGAGGATATTGGATCCCTTGGAATTGGAGTCACTGATGGGTAGTTGTGAGCTGCCAAGTGGATGTTGGGAATCGAAGTTGTGTCCTTTGGGAAAGCAGCCAATGCTCTTAACCACTGGCACACCTCTTTAGCTCCCACTGTATCTTTTTAAATGATGTAAGTTGGATCATGACTCAGACAGGATTCTTTATCTCCTGCTCACTTTTTGTAAGCCACACACAAATAGAGTTTCAGAGTAATAATACAGGGGGGTTAGCAGATATCATATAGCCCTACTAGTGGGCTCGAGGAGCACCCCATAATTAAAATCGTTAAATTTTTGCTTATGTCAAAAGCAATGGATATTCTGTTTACTCCAAGTAAGATACATTGGGCCTTTATGTGTTTTCATGTCAGTATTTGCTGCCAAGTGGGTTTAGAATTGGCCAGGTTTCACCACCAAGTTACACACACACACACACACACACACACACACACACACACACACACACAGCAAATCCTTTAGTTTCTAGACTTTTTTGGTTTAGCACCATGAATAAGCTATTATGGATCATATTCTTGGATATGAGATTTGCAAAATCAGTACTAGGGATCTGCCCAAACCTCCTTCACATCTACTGAAATTCTCAATACTTTGGATGCCAGTGCAGTCATTTAATCAGTCTTCTATTGATGGACACTTAGGAGCTTCTAAATTTTGGCCATGCATATAACGTTGTGATTAGCATCTTTGTGTCATATTTTAGTGCAGTTGTACAAATATGAACCAGTAATTCAGATGTATGAATAGGGCCAGTTGGTGGAAAAGTGTTTATTTGTTCTTTGTAGCTGATTTATCATGGAGAGGCATTCATGTAGAGATTCTCTTTTTTTTTCCTCAACATAATATTTTTATTGATTATTTGGGAATGTTACATAATTCACCCTGATCACACTCACTTCCAAGTCCTCCCAGATCCAACCTTGTCACCTCCGCCCATCAAACAAAAAAAGAAGAAAAAAACCTGAGTCCTTCCCCCCCCCCCCCCCCGCCAGACGCCAAAAACTAAGATGATACTCCCCCCCCCCCCCCCCCCCCCCCCCACAGGGTTTCTTTGTGTAGTTTTGGTGCCTGTCCTGGATCTCGATCTGTAGACCAGGCTGGCCTCAAACTCACTGAGATCCTCCTGGCTCTGCCTCCCTAGGGCTGGGATTAAAGGCGTGCGCCACCACCACCCAGCAAGATTCTAACTCTTAATAGTGGGCAATTGTTGTGGAATATTACTTTAAGGTGTGTTACTTTTGTTTATGTTGCATTTGTTGAACTCTGTGAAGCTGTGCTACTGTGCCTGTCTAAAACACCAGATGGTCTAATAAAGAACTGAATGGCCAATATCAAGGCAGGAGAGAGAAATAGATGGGGCTGGCAGGCAGAGAGGATAAATAGAACTCTGGGAGGGGAAAAAAAAAAAAAGCAGACCCAGAGGGAGGGGGGGTGTTCAGGGGCCAGCCACCAAGCTACACAGCAAGCTATGGAATAAGAGTAAGATACACAGAAGTAAGAGAATGGTAAAAGCCCAGAGGCAAAAGGTAGATGGGATAGTTTAAGTTTAGGAAAACTGGCAAGAAACAAGCCAAGCCAAGACCAGGCATTCATAATTAAGAATAAGCTTTGCCGGGCGGTGGTGGCGCACGCCTTTAATCACAGCACTCGGGAGGCAGAGCCAGGCGGATCTCTGTGAGTTCGAGGCCAGCCTGGGCTACCAAGTGAGTTCCAGGAAAGGAGCAAAGCTGCACAGAGAAACCCTGTCTCGAAAAACCAAAAAAAAAAAAAAAAAAAAAAAGCTTCTGTGTGTGATTTATTTGGGAGGTGGTGGCAGGCCCCCCAAGAGCCAAAAGAGCAAAAACAACAACAGGCAATGTCCTGACCCTGAACTGGAACGTGGCTGAACAGGTAAACTAGTTGGCCAGTGAGCCCCCGAGATCTGCCTTTCTTCACCTCTCTGGTGCTGGGATCACAAGTGTGCTCTACCCTACCTGGCTTTTGTTTAATAAATACTGGTTTTTATGCTTGCATGCTGAATATTTTACCGAATGATCTAACTCAACCCAAAATCAATGCTTTTGTGAATTGATTTCTTAGTCTATAAAACAGAATCATCATATACGATTTCAGTCAACCAATATGAGTTCTCGTGAGCAGACGCTCTTTTGGGTTCTGAGAAATGGCAGTAACCTCAAGCAGGCAATAGTCCGAGCTGTTATGGAACCTACTACCTCTTAGGGAAGTGTACCAATAAACATGATGCTAGCTATTAACCGAAAAAGGTAGAACCAGGTACCCCTATGTTAACATCTTTAGAATGTCCTTTCATTTGGCTGCAGGTAAAACGTTTGGGGCAACGAAGCTAAGTGTAGTCAGAGGCTTGCTGCCTGCCACCTTTGTGATACAAGCTAGGCATGCCCAGAAGTGTTCTTAGCATTGGTCCTTCATGAGTTAGCACCTTAAGTTGAGCATGCGCAGTAATGTACATCTTAAATTGAGCATGCTCAGGTTTGTGCCTGCCCCCCAAAGTGCTTTTCCACATACACGTGATAGGCTTCCTGTATAAAATTCCTTTGTTCTGAAGGGCATTGGTTTGGAATTAACCCTCAGGCTTGCCTTACTGGCTGCGGCTAATAAGCCTTCCTCTGCTCTTGCATTTCTGGGCTGTGCTTGCTTTGACTGTGCGTGCGCTGCCGAGATGCGAACTCATTGCATTGTTAGGATGACAGCTAAGAAAATGAGTTAATGTGCTAGATGGCCATGAGCATTAGGGAGAAGAATGGAGCAGGAAAAAATGCAATGTAAAGAAGAGGGATCGCAATTGTAGACAGTGGGGCTAGAGAAAGCCTCGTCGTTTTTCAGAGCCTGAAAAAGAAGAGAGACAAGCTGTTCAGATATTGGGGTGTGTGTGTGTGTGTGTGTGTGTGTGTGTGTGTGTGTGTGTGCGCGTGTGTGTACAGTACCGGGTGAGGGAGAGGCGATGCTAGGGTGGGATCACGCCAGGAATCTTCAAGGAAGCTAGAGAAGGCCAAGGTGGCTAAATGCGGGCTAATGAGACAAGCTAGGAAAGGAGGCGAGTTCAGAGGGATCAGGACAGATTAAAGGGCTTCCCGTTTTCTGTGAGGGATTTGACTTGTACACTGTGCAAGATAGCGAGCCCTTGGGGATTGTAAACACAAAGGGAATGTGATCTGATTGATGTTTTTAAAAGGCGGTGTGTGGAGACTATCCTAATGGGGCAAGCACAGAGGTAGATGGGAGGCTGTTGAACTAATAATGGCAGTGTGACAGTGCCGAGAAAGTGGCTACATTTTGACTGTAAATCAAAGGGAACTCTAATAGGAGTTAGTGGTGATAAGTCCCATTTGGGCGTGAGAGATAAAAGCAGTCCTAGTTATCACTTCTCTCTACCCTCATGTCCGACTTCACTCTCATTAATGTCCCAGCTTCCCCACATTGCCACCACATCTCCCACCCAGCAGCCCCTTTCCTGTTACTGGGGATGTTCAGATCAAGTTGGGCTGACCTGTGCACTGGATCCTGTCCCCTCCATCTGCTCAGTCATGTGCTTCTCTGCAGCCTTTCTTCCTGCAGACTTCATTTGCTTCCCCGCTCTACTGAATCCTGCCCAGTAGCCAATAGCGTGGCAGTAATTCTCCCATCGAAACAACCGCAAGACCCGCCCCTTTTCTGGGATTCCTATGCGGAGGTCAGAAGACAATTTTGGGGAATTGGTTCTTTCCAGCACATGGTAGCTTCAGGCCATCATGCTTGGCTGTGTGTGAATTTACCTGTTTTCTTCCTACTTTGACTTTTATTTACTTGAAAGTATGTATTTAATATGCATACATGCCTATAATGGATTTGGATCAAATTCACCCCCATTTCTTCCTCTCTTATTCTTCCCCATCCCCCTGATTTTTCCCTCCCAACTTCATGTTCTTTCAGTCTCTGTCGCTGTTTCTTCCTTCCTTCCCTCCCTCCACCCTCTCTCCCTGTCTCTCCGTCTCTGTTTCTCCCTGTCTTTCTCTGTGTGTAATTCAATACCATTGAATCCATTTGGTGCTTCATGAATGCACATGGGTGTGGGGACGTCTTCTGAAGCATGGGCAGCCTCTCAGGGCCCACATCTCTGTGACACTAAAGACCAGATGCCAAAAGCTCCTCAGATAGGGGTGGGATTTCACAAGCCCCTCCCCCATCCATGCTGATTTAACTTCTTCCTATCTTCAGTGTAGCAATAGGAGCCGTGTTTTGTGACCGCTACATGTATTTCTTGAATTTAACTTAAAGTAAATATTCTAGATTATCTTCTCCATTGGGAAACTGCATTTTATCATTTTATTAATTTCTTATTCATTTGTGTGTGATAATTTATTCAGTTTTTTCCAAGTATATGTCTGTGGTATGTGTGCATATGTGTATGCATGTTTGCATGTGTGTGAGTGCATATGTATGTGCATGAGTGTGTGTGTGAAGGCCAGAGGTTGGTGTTGAGTGTCTTGATCGCTTTCTGCCTTATTTTTGTTGAGAGAGGCTCTCTCACTAGACCCCAGAGCTCACCAGGTCAGCCAGTCTGCCCTGGGGAATCCCCTCTCTCTGCGTCTGGAGCACTGGGATTATAGGAAGGGTGGTTTCTGCTTGGCGTTTATGTGGGTGCTCACACTTGAGGGGCAAGTACTCTACCAACTGAGCTGTCTCCCCAGCTCCCATTTGCTTGTTTTCTATTGATAATCTTGTAATAGGCACCAGGGCTCGCTGCTAAGCAGAGTTAACCTTGGGGTCAGGAGAGACACTCATTCAAATGAGTTTTAGATAAGAAAGGAAAACAGAGATCATGTTTTATCAATTATCTGAAGGCTTCCCTGGTTAATTACAGTAATAACCGGAGGTAAAGTCCTCAGAAACCAGAGCATTCACATTCAATGTCATTTACTCCATCCTTGATTCTTTCAGACCTTCAGTTTGGACGTCCTTGATCTCACTGGACAGTACTTCACTATGCTTTTGCGCCCCCGCCCCCCATCTTTCCATTACCTTAGAGGGTTTGAGGTTTCTGGCCATGGTTGGTTGGCCCATCTCTTTGGGGCCAGTGGCAAGGAAACACATCATGATGGAAGTGAGAAGCAGAGGGACAGCTTACTGTGGGATGACTGGAAAGGAGGTAGAGGAGGGTGGGTGGGTCCCAACAGCCTTGGAGTGCGTGCCTTCCAATAGCCCAAGACTTCCTTGTAGTCACATTCTATGGAGGCTTGCTTCCTCCACCCTCTAATATATGCCATCATGAGGACCAAATTTTAGCTCATGAGCATTGGGGTCATATTCCAGATTTGACTTATGACATGGTCCTAGCCTTTACCTTTCCATGTCTTCTAGCTAAAATGCTCATCAGAAGCCAAGGCAGTGAAGTTTCTGTGTTCTGATGCTGAAGGCCCAGGAGAGATTCTGATTGACTACCTTTGATCAAGCACACATCTGCACCCAGCCATCAGGTGCTAGAGAAAGGCCCTTACATGTCTTACAAACATGGCTGCATGTATGGGCACAGATACCTTGGAGGGACTTACTCCAGAAGGCCTCTAAATGTTGTTACGGAATAGTTCCTCATTGGTTAATTTTATAGGTAAAGCTCACAAATAAGTTTATACAAAATAGGCCTTTCTAATCTCCTTGACTTCAATGTTTTTTAAAACTAGGTTATGTCTGAATATATCAATAAACAAGAGAAGTAAAGTCCTGTTTGGAGATTTGGCTCGAAGAACAATCACTTTTTAACTTAATAAGTATCTTAGATCTTGACTTAGCTGTCTTTTTTTGTTGTTGTTGTTAAAAAACAAATCATTTGATCTTGTCCTACCATTAGAAAAGGCCCAGTGTGAGAGCTGTATGCAGTCCCCAATGGTTCACGATTCTTACCTTTTGTTGATAGTCACTAATTTGTGTGATGAATATGTTGGAAGACTGGATGCAAGCAGTTGAAGTCCAGAAATGCGCTAATGAATGGTTTTTCTAGTTTGTTTTCTTATCAAATGTAAAGTGAGGTAAATTTCATTTGTGCGTGATAGGCTCTCATCCAGCCTGCTGTGTAGCTGAGGATGACCTTGAACTTCTGACAGTTCTGCCTCAGCCTCTTGACGCTGGGATGGCATGAGTTCTCCACCTCACTTGGTTTGATGCAGTGCTGGGGACTGAATGAATGCAGGTCTTCATGCATTCCAGGCAAATACTCAACTGCATTCCCAGCCTCTCCTTTTCTTTCTTTCTTCCCTTTGTGTGTGTGTGTGTGTGTGTGTGTGCATGTGCTTGTGTGTGCATGTGTGTATCTGTGTGTGTGTGGACAGGTGTATGCACACATGTGCACCTGAAGGCCGGAAGTTGACATCTGAAGTCCCTCTTCTTTGTCCCCCGCCTTAGTCTTTGAGACAGCATCTCTCACTGAACCCCTAGCTTGTTGATTGGCTAGCCTGGCTAGCCCTAGGAGTGAACCTACTGTGTCCACCCTCCAGTGCGGAGACCACAGGGATGTGCCTCTGTGCCTAGCTTTTCATGTGAGTGTTGGGGGTCAAACTCAGGTCCATATGGTTGTACAACCAAGCCTCTTGCCAAGTGAGCCATCTTTCTGTCTCTCTCTTAAAAAGAAAAGAAAACAACTTCTGCTCCAAGTCCAACGATGACTCTTTGTTGCTTTGTAGCAGATTTTGGGGGACATCTTAGGATGTAGTCACTGATGTAGGAGCAAAGATCTCTGCTTTGAGGGAATTGATCTTAGAAGATGTCAGAATAACTCTGTCCAGTAGAAATGAGATGCTCCTTGAAATGGGGACTTCAGGAGGAAGGTCATGGAAAGTCTATGAGAAGTTATTGATTCTATGTATCTCTGTGGCTCTGCAGCTAGACCCTAGTGGTGGCCACAAGGCCTCTGCTAAGCAGCAAAGCTGGTAGTTGGGAAGAAGAATAGGACAGGAAGCAGAGGAGAGCTCGGGATCCTGGAACCTGATGAGTAGCAGTCCATCATTCTGATAGACCTTGAGAGAATAACAATGTCTACTTAATTTCTGTCCTTGGTCAGCACTAACCTAGAGCCATTTATGGGAAAAAACATCAAGAAAATGTAGTTTCTATCTTGACTGCATTGACTGTAGAACCAAACAATACAAGATCCAGCTGCAGGAAAATGCCAAGGTAAACTGTGGGTGCTCTGTTTAAAGATGGCGCCTGATAAGGAGGTAGGGGCACACTCAGCTTTTAGGGAATGGTCTAGGCTGCTACCTCGAGTTGATGCTTTCTCTGTACCGTCTAAAGCTCTTTGATTATGTGGGTCTTCCATTCAGAGGGGGTTCAGAACCTGTTCATACCATGTCTTCCTTGCCAGGATTGTTAAGGCTTTACATCGGATTGGCTCCTTCTCTTTCATTACGCCCTTTGCAGTGATGCTTGCCCAAGCTCTAACATTTTTCTGCCCTCCCCATCTGTTTAGTCTGGACCTGGACGAGCTTGGCAGGCCCAAGACTCTGGCCAGGGCAGGTTCCTAGCTAACTCAGCTTCTCCAGCTGGCATTCTGAGCCCCCTTGACCTCACTTCTGGGGACATAGGACTCCCTTTGTGCTTTCCAAATTAAGTACACCAACTTCTCTGACTTGAAACTATGGTGTTATTAGTAATTTTTTTTTTTTGTAGTTAGCAGAGTTCTCCTGACCAAGGGTTTTTTTTAATACTTGAATAAGAACAAAATAGACTGGAGTGCTTTAAAGAGCCAAGGAAAATACATGAATGGGAACTCTGGCACTAGCAGAGCTGCTTTTACAAAGGTATTGTGGTAGTTAGATAAACACAAGGAAACAGAAAATAAGCAAGCAAATGTTACCATACTGAGCCTGGTCCTACACCCACACTGCATACTAGTGTAGAATTCCGAGGTGCCTCCGTGATGCACTTCCTCCTAAACATCTGAGACTATGGGGACATTTCTCCTTTAAACCACCACAGCTAGGGAGGTGGAGTGGGCATCTCACTACCCAGGCTAGGCTCTTGCACCTTCCACACACATTTTATTCAAGTAAGGGTTGGACTAGATTTGTATCCCAACACTTTTTTATTGGCGCTGTGATTTTTGGATCCATCATGCAAACTGTCTGAGTCTCCTCCTCTTTAAACCGAGAAGAAAAATCCCTACCTTGTCGAGCTGTGATAAGAATTAGAAATCAGAATCACAGCACCTGCAGTGCCAGGCACACAGAACTTGGTGGTGAATAAATGCTGAACGTCTCACAGGGCAACTATTAGAGCTTTTTTAAAAAAGGAAATGCCAGCAGACTTTCACAGCATGACAGAAAGAGGAAGCTGACGGCTATTCGTTCTGGCAGGTCTCTTGATTGCACAAGCTTGTCTCTGTTGACATTCAGGGATTGAATTGGAAGACACTGCCCTTGATGGGACACATCCAGAAGCAACTCAAAGCCTCACGTGACACCTTATACTCGTGACCCTCACCTGCATTAATGAGGCACTCTGAGAACTGAAAAAAAAAAAAAATGGAGGCTGGACCTGGCATCCTTTTGTTATCAAAGACTAAAATAATCTTTAAATTAACCTAAAAGAATCTTAAAAGGGTTGCCTAGTTTCCCCAGTAACTTGTGGTACCCAGTGCGGGCTCCCAACTTCCCTGGTGGCTTATACAAGAATTTACAGATGTTTCCATGAGGGCACAGTAGCTGACCGTATCATGTTCTGCTATTCAGGCTAGCTTCTGGTGGCTCACATCTCTAACATGTACCCTTTGGCTAAGACTCCTCTCAGGGAGGTCAGTCTCCAGACTATCTCTGCCCTGTACTAGGTCTGTAAGCTCCTTGCCTCGGTGCTCTATCTGCTTAAGGGAAAGAAAAATCCTTGTCTTCCTCTCCCAGGCTCATTTCCCTTAGGCTGGACCTGGGTGTTTTCCTGTGTGTTTATGGCCTGTGGCCATGTGGTTGGAAGTAAACATGGCCAAGCTTAACTCCCTATCAGTTCTCTGTGAATACAGGATCCCATCACCCTTGTCCTTCCTTACCTTGGAGCCAGACAGACCTCTGTTCAAAGTTAGCAGGAGGAAGAACATGCGGAGAGACTTCACAGGTCCTCTTCTTCATCACCCTTTCCTGGTTGCTGCCAAGACTTACAGTTTGCCTGCCCTGTTGTTTTTCTCTAAAACGATAATAAAATTATTCTCAATACTTTCTTCTGAATCTGTTTTAAAATTATTATTTTTTTTTAACAAGACCAAGAGCCCCCCAAGGCATGGGCAGTTCTCATGGTAACATTTGCCTTGAATAAATCTCACCAAGACTCAGTGTTTCTCTGCCCACTAAGGATGGCCTGGCAGATCAGTCCCTGATGACTTCATGACATTGCTGTAATGCCCCTGGATGGTCACTGTTGGACTTCTTGCCGGGCACTTGCTTAAGCCATTGCCTTCTGAATCTCCGCCGCTGGCAGCTGAACACAATTCTCAAATAAATAAATTTGTCGTGAGGACTGAATATTATTCGTGAAAAGTGTAGCTCGGGCTGGAGAGATGGCTTAGCGGTTAAGAGCACTTGTTGCCCCTGCAGAGGACCTGAGTTTGGTTCCGAGCACCAACATGGTGGTTCACAATGATCCATAACTCCAGCTGGAGGGGAATCTTATGCCCTCTTCTGACCTCTGAGGGTGCCGGGCATACATATAGTGCACATATGTACATGCAGGGAGAACATCACACACACATACAATAAAATAAGTAAATCTAAAAAAGTTGAATTCTGTCCCTAGCATGTCTCAGTCTGAGCGCCAGCTGACGTGTGGTGGTTTTTCTAGAAAAGCTCCTTCTCTTTCTCAGAACTTAGAGATAGGAAGACCGTTAACCTCAAAGGTAAACATGTGTGAGGTGAGGCTGATGGCCTCCTTTGTTCTGAAACTTTGGGTAGAGGTGTAAACCTTGCTCACCGTGTTCTTATATGGTCAGCTTTAGGGTAGATGGTTGTTGTTCTTGGAAATACTCCTCATAAAGGGCAAAGAAGTTATTGTACAGGTTTAAAAAAGTCTCCCTCCAAGGCTGAGGCCAGAGGATCTCAAATTTAAGACCTAGCTAGGCTGTAGAGTGAGCTTAAGGCTAGGCTGAGTAACTTAGTGGACCTGCTCTCAAAATAGAAAGTGAAGAGAAGGCATGGGTGTAGACAGAGCTGGAGTTCTTTAGCTTGCCTAAGGCTCTAGGTTTAACCCCAAGCACCACAAAAAGAAAGATAAGAAACAAGCTAAGATAACAACAATGAAAAAATATTCCCTCCACCTAAGGCTCCCTAAGAACAATCCCCATATTCATAATCTATGTCTATTTTCCTTTTCAAAATTTCAAGTTGAGTTAATGTCAGAACAGTCTCTGGAAGAGAATGAGATCTTCTCATGCTAAGACAAGATCTGCTTCTATAATTTGTTTCTCCGTATCCGTTGATGCATTTGCTGACAGAATCGATGGAAGTCATCAAGGTAAGAGGCAGGGTGCTTTTCTTTTTCCCTCTGAATCACATCATCGTGTGTTTGTTAGACTTCAAAGATACCATGGAAGATGGTGTAAACACACCCTGGATGACAGCCCTTCAGACTAAAAGGTCTAGCTATGGAAGGTAAAGGTCAAAAGCACTTTGGACTCCAAGCGGATGCAGATATTTTAATGATGCAGACAGCAGCTGGAAATAGATCAATAGAAGCAGAATGTCAGTGGGTTTCAGGACACAGCATCCATTTCAACGCTCACATGGGTGAGAGGAGTAGCATCCACATTCAAGTCCGTTTCTTCTCCTGCCTCTGCCACCTTCTCGGCCTTCCAGCTCTTACCTGAGCCATGGCATTGGCGTTCTGATCTCATCTTTAGATCATGTCCAATATTTTAATTGATAATCTGTTAGCTCCAAGATGAAATTGACAGTACTTAGCTTGACATCCAGATGTCATAGTATGGCATTTGTAGGTTTGTGAGCGTTATAACAAGATAACATAAATTGATTAATTCATGCATTTAGTAGCTTGATTGACATCTTGTTTGTTCCCTGTGCTGAACTTTGAGTATGAAAATGGAGACCACGGTCCTTACCCTTAGAGCAGAATTCACCTCTTAAGGAGGAGACAGACAAGCAAAGCCCATTCACAGAACTGTTTGGTAAGGTGTAGTGGAGTCAGTTGAGCAGGCCCTGTGAAAGTTCAGAGCAGGGCACCAGCTGCCTCCCCATAATTTTCTTTTTTCTTCTTTTGGGACAGCATCTTGCTAAACAGATCCTGGCTAGTTTGAATCTCACTGTGTAGAACGGGTTGACCGTGAACTTGTGGTGATCCTTCTTCCTTTGCCTAGTGAGTACTGGCTTTACAGACATGAGCCACCTCACCGAAGCTTCTGATATTTCTTAAATTAAACCTTCTGTGTTAGACTGGTGTGATTATACTACGTATCATACACCATCCCATCTCTCTGATCCAAATCACGCATTTTCATTATGTCTGGCCTTTACAATTCTGTTCGTTCGTTTAGCCGACAAGGATGACCAGTAGACAGCATGGCAGAGCATGTGTGTTCTCCATCACTAATAATAAAAGCAGAGCCTACCCGACCCCCCACCCTGAGCTGACAGTGTTCCCTTTTCTGTTTCCTCTTGCCCTTCTACATCTCTTCCATCCCAAGATCTCTTTGTTTGCGAGTTCTGGTAGAATTTTGGTCAAAACTGATGTAGTTATTGGAAGATCAATCAGAATTTTCTGGTTTACAAAAACCAAAATCATTAGGAAAGAACTTCTTCTCTAGTGATGTATGTTAAATCAGGCAGACAACAGGTCACATACAATTGGGGCCTTGATTTGTCAGGTCAAAGAGAACAGATGAGTGACCTTGAAAGAGCTGTCACTGGGAAAAGAATTTTCTGGTGTGTTATGTAATTTACAGTAACAGTAATGCAAATACTATGGGGAAATAAATCCTTCGCATTATTTTTAAACTGCTGATCTCATTCCATTAGTTGAGCGATGGTTGGGCAACTTCCATAAGTCTCAGCCTTCTTGCCTTTGAGGAGACTGAACCGCCAGTTCCAGTTCTCCTTCAAGTTTACAGTTCATCGTTTTAAAATTTTGATACAGATTTGATAAAGTAGGTTGAATTTCTTTGTGTTTTATTCTTTATGTTCCCTCAGAAAAGGGCAAGGAGGCCATACCAGAGCAGCCACATGAGGAGTGTGAGAGGTCAGAAGTGAGAGCCCTACCAGATGTTAGGAACTTTCTGAAATAAGGGCAGTTTTTCTTTGCAGAGGAACCCCTTCTTGGGATTTTTTTTTTCTACTGCCAGATCTCATGAGAAATCAGTTTCTGCTATTCCCTTTCGTAGAGAATTTACATATTGAAAATTGACACGTGGACCACGGATGGTGAATTACATGGCAGACCTCCAAACTCCTCCCACTCTGAGTATATTTCTCAGTGAGATATATTGAGTGAAAGAACTGGAAAAAGTGCATTTCTTTTTTCTTTTGTTTTTTTTTTTTTTGAGACAGGGTTTCTCTGTGTAGATTTGAGCCTTTCCTGGAGCTCACTTGGTAGCCCAGGCTGGCCTCGAACTCACAGAGATCCGCCTGGCTCTGCCTCCCGAGTGCTGTGATTAAAGGCGTGCGCCACCAATGCCCGGCTTCTTTTGTTTTTTAAATTAGCTTATTCTTTGGCCATTTCGTAGGCATATTACTTCCTGGTCACACTCACCCTGCTACCCCGTTTGATTTCCTTTCCACTATCACTGCCTCCCCTCAACAGATCACCCCCCCCC
>CABHPP010145662.1:2805-45905 GCA_902168425.1 Peromyscus attwateri | reverse complement strand
ACACACACACACACACACACACACACACACACGGTAATGTTTAAGTAAGTGTACAATTTTGTGTTAGGCTGCAGGTTGGGTATACCTGATTGTGTTCTGCACATAGACTATTCAGCCTTAAAATCAAAGGAAAATTTGGCATACTGCTACAATGTGTCCTATCATGAATGAAGTTTGTGCTAAATGAAACAGGCCAGTTATAAAAGGACAAATGCTTGCATGAAGATGTCCGAACAAAACCTACTATTCTGTACGATCAATATACACTAGTTGTCAGATGTGACAGCCCTGCCTGCAATTCCAGCACTTGAGAAGGGAGAACAGTAGGATCAGGAGTTCAAGGCTAGCCTGGGCTACATGAGACCCTGTATCAAAACAATAAAGAAAACAAAAACAACAAAAGATACACTTTTGTAATACAGTTTTGTAAAGGACAAATACACAATTCCATTCATGAGGTGCCCGGGGGAGTCAAATATTTCAGAGACAATGGAATGGTATTTGGCAGGGGCTGAAGGGAGTGAGGAGCTCTTGTTAACGTCACAGAATGTCAGTTGGAGATGGTGTAAAAGCTCTAGAACTGGACGGTGAGGACAGTTCTGCAATAGTGCAGTTGCCGGACATGCCACTGAGCTCTACACCTCAGAAGAGAGCGCTTGCCTCTTTCACTACCCGACTCTGTGCAGGTGCAGGATGGGGTCCTACTCATGAGCACCGAGGATGACAGAGAAACCAAAGTGAGTGTTGAGCATGGGGCCAGAGAGGCAGAGAGTCCTCTGTGGAGGACCAACCAGGAATCCAGGCCAGGAAAGAGCTTGTGCCCTGCCAGGTAGGCTTTGCTGGGACCCGAGGTAGAGGCTAGTGAAGAATTACTCCAGCTCAGGCAGGGAGCAGGAGGGGCCAGCCTGGTCTGGTTTCTCTCAGGAAACTTCTCTGCCCTGGATGGCAGTAGGAGGTGCCATCTCCCTAAGACAGGCAGGGACGATGGTGGCCCGCCCTCTCCTGCTGGCACCAAAGCCACACACAGTATACCTGTTGAAGGGGAAACTACCTCAGCTCTGAGGACCTGGACCATCGCACCCTACACAACGGCCAGGCCAGCAGGCTCAGGACACAGGGATGGTACCCTCAGCCTTGTTTAGGGCTAGGAGAAGCCTAGGCTCCATGAAAAGGGTGATTTGAGTAGGGAAAGATAAGGATTGAGGGGAGGAGAGGAGGGGGACTCTCAAGGGTTTGAGAAACTCTAAAACACGCTGTTCTACACAGCTCCATCATGCATGCCAGGTCTGGCCTATAAGCGGCTTCACCACTGAACACTCAGCTGGTGAGGCCTGGGGAGTTATTTTCACATACATCTTTGAAGGCCAGCACTCAGTAGAGGGTCTCACTCAGTGACAAATGAGTAAATGATGGTTATAGTGGTATTCTATTTGTACTGAAATGTGATTTTATTTGTATGTTAATAAATAAAGTTGCTTAGGGGTCAGAGCTATTAGCAAGCCATAGCGAAAGCCAGGGCGGTGGTGGTGCACGCCTTTAATCCCAGCACTTGGTAAGCAGAGCTAGGTAGATCTCTGTGTGTTCAAGGATACAGCTAGCATTGGTGACACACGCCCTTGATCTCAATACCAACCATAGAAAACGTGGGAGGTCTGGACAGAGAGGCAGTGACGAGACAGCCACGTAGTTGTGTTTATAACCAATGAGAAGGAAGAACCAGAACTCTTTATAAATCAGACGCACAGGAAGTAGCTCTCTTTTCGGAGAGCTCTCTTGGCGGAAGAAGCTAGCTAGCGGAAAGCGGGTAAGCTTCTGGCTCTGACCTCTTGGGCTTTCACCTTTACATTGGCTCTGTGTTTCTTATTTAATAAGGCGGTCGGTTACATCTACAGATGGTCACTCTTTCTCAAAGTGACTCATTCCAAACAGCCACACTTTTCATTAGCTGATACTGTCTCACTGTTTCTGCCCTTTCTCAGACAGTCGTGTACCAGACCAACACCTGGCAACTTCGTGTAAAGGAGAGGGGCAAAGAGACCCATTGGGAGAGAGGGATGCTGTTAACTATCACCCGGCTGGAGGCTCCCAGGGGACACTCTGAGGTCCTCCCTGACCTAGGTGCTCAGGGCCTCCTCCTGGGCAGACTCAAAGGCTCTCCTGTGCCTGCCCTGACAGCGGGGTCTTGGGGAGGAAGTACTCTCACCCCTGCTGTCCATCCGGCCTCATCCCACCCCATCAAGGTTACAAGGCCCACTCACGCTCTTGCCACGGTCCAGGCTGGGCTCCTCTGGGGCCAGCTCACCAATCAGCAGGGGCTTCAAGAACTTGCCCACGAAGTCAAGGTCCAGGTGGAAGGCGCGGAAGGCATCCTGGGAAGCAGAGAAGCAGGCGGTCAAACTGAGCCCCCGCCCTCTGCCGGCTCCTCTCACTCCAGGAAGGATGATGCTTAGCAGCAGCCCCAATCAGGTAACAAGCGGGACTTCCCACCACTCAGAGGCAAGTGCTCACTCAAGACTCAACCCCAGGACACGTTCCCATTGCAGGACTCCAACGGCAAACAGTATCCATCCTGAGCTTCTGCACTGGCACCCAGGCCTGCTAAGCTGGCCAAAGGTCTGTGGACAGACAGGTCTCCAGGGAGGGTGAGTTTAACTCAGTGATAAAAATGCTTGCCCAGCGTGTGTGAGGCCCTCAGCTCGATCCCTAACAATTTGAAAATGACTACAGCATAGAAAATGTGCTGAGACGACATTAAACAATAACATGGAACTAGGTAAAATAACTCCTGAAAAACCCTGCCCCAGGGTTGGAGGGATTTAAACTATCGCTGAAGACATGGGTTATGCCTTCTTTTATATCCATTGGTTCGCAAACTCCCTCTAACATTACTATTACGTTCTGCATTTTAATCTCTCTTGTTCCGAAGATGAGGTGAAAATATGCTTAATTCTGGCAACATTAGAAAATGCACAGAAGAATAAAGAAGAGAAATAGTCATCATGTGGGAAGCAGTTCTGCCTGCCTCTTCTACACAGTACATACATGACAAAGATTAGCTCCACAAAATCCAACACCTCTCCCGGAGTTGAGTCTGCACCAGATGCCCCAGGGTGTGTAACTGGATGCTCCAGGTCCACGTTGATCCTGCCTCCCACCACGCAATCAAATTGAGGCACTGCAGGATTGAGTTGAACAAGCCACATGGTACCAGGAAAAATGACCAGAAAAGCCAACATAGTGAGGTAGGGAGATGTAGGTGTGGGACAATGGTCTAAATGGAGACATGTAAACCACATGCTTTCACTAGAAAGGCTCCTGGTTGGAGGGAAAACGGAAGTTCCATAAACTTTTGGGGGGTAGATGTGGGAATAAAAATGGGCACTAGATTTTTGACTCAATAGGGATTATTAATTTTTTTTAAGGCCAGGTTTCATGTCACCCAGGCTGGCTCATAAGCTCACATGCAGTCAAAGATGACCTTGATCTTCCTGCTTTAATCTCCCAAGTGCTGGGACTACAGGCATGTGCCACCATGCCTGGTTTATGCCATGCTCGGGATTGAATCCAGGAGCATGCTAGGCAAACACTCTACCAGATGAACCACAGCTCCAGCCGCTAATCATTTTTGTGAATGAGAGAGAGGTATTATGATGATCACAGAACATTATGCTTGGGAGAAGATGCTGAAGAATTTAGGGACACATCACATGAGGCTGCAACTTTTCTGCTGCTTTACTTTTTTAAAAAAAATTAGGTTTATTTATTTTATGTGTATGAGTATTTTGCCTGCATATATATATATCATGTGTGTGCCTGGAGCCCAAGAAAGCCAGAAGAGAGCACTGGATCCCTTGAAACTGTAGTTACAGATGGTTGTGAGCCACCATGTGGGTGCTAGGAATTGAACCCAGATCCTCTGGAAGAGCAGACAGTGTTCTTAACCATCAAGCCATCCCTCCAGCCTGTTTCACTTGAGAGCTTTTATTTATTTATTTATTTATTTATTTATTTATTTATTTATTTATTTTTACATTTACTTATTTGTGTGCAAACCCAGCAGATGTGGAAGTGAGAAGACAATGTTTGGATTGTCCATTCTCTCCTTCCACCATATGGGTCCCGGGGACTAAACTCAGGTCATCAGGCTTGGCAGCAACAGCTTTAACTGATGATTCATCTTGTCCACCCTGGTTTGCACTCTTGAGACAGTGTATCAGGTAGCACAAACTGGCCTCAGACTTGTTAGACAGCCGAAGGCTGGAATCCCTGATCCTCTTGTCCCTACCTTCCCAGTGCTGAGATTAAAGGCATGCTCACCTCACCTGGATTTGATACAACTTAATTTCAAAAGAAAATTGTCTATACATAAAGAGAAAGTGAATTGACCAAACTATTAGGAACTCTTGGTTCAGAAGAGACAGGTTTCTTTATCTTTCAACCTCTACATTTAGAAAACAAACAAAATAAATCTCTCCCAGCAGAATAGAAAGGGCAAGATTAAATCAAGGGGCCAGATCAAAAGCAAGGATCTTTTCAGAGAGAGAAGCCTGCTGTCCCAGGAGCCTCGGGCAGGCAGTGAGGAGGGTGGTCCAGTTCTGCTAGCCCCAGGCTCAGGCTTCTCTACAAAAAGGCCAAGACTCAGGGAAAGTGAAAGGAGCGGCATGCAGGTGCAGGAGGAGATCTGAATAGGCTCCTGGTGGGGTCAGTGGCCCTGATTCTTAAACATGGCGCTTGCTGCTTGTCTGCTGTTTCTCCCTCTGCAGTCATCCAGCTTCTTCTCCAGGCACAGCTTCCCCGACGCTGCCACCTCTGGGCAGAACTCACTGTCCTGTCCTTGCACTGAGCTCAAGGTCCCAAAACCTGTTTCTGAATGTGCCCAGGTTCTTCTGCACAGCACAGCTATGAGAAGATACTTTCCACATCCACGAATTTAGTCCAGGATTTGAGAAGCACAGGCTCAATAAGTAGGGTGCACAGTGCTTCATTTAGTAATCCAGAGTTCTTTGACGACTGCTCAAAGCAGGCGGAGAAGCAGGAGAGACCCTGGATTCCACAGGTAGAGATTAAAGACGACAGTAGACACCAGGGACACTGGTTTCTGCAGGGCAGAAAGTCCGCTGGTCTTGTCCCTTCCAAGGAAAAGAGAACGAATAGGTAGGCAGTGTTCTGCGGCCCATGAGCCCCTTGGCAAGAGAATATCTGCTAACACAGGATGTGTGGACTCCCCTGGCTGCACCGGAAGTAAGTCCCCACAGAGGCAGACCAGGCATGAAGATGTGATGCCGTTCCCCCCTTCCCTTTTCATGTATGTGTGCATATGTTTTGCGCATGCATGTGGAGGCCCAAGATTAATGCTGAGAACCATCCTCAATTGCTCCTCCACTTTATTCACCAAAGCAGGGCTTCGCAATCAAACTCAGAGTTCACTGGCACGGTTAGTCTCACTAGCCAGCTTGCTCTGGGGGTCCCATCCCTCTGCAGTCGGAGGCTAGAATTACAAATTGGCTGCCACCCCCACCCGGTATTTATGTGGGTTCTGGGATCTGAGCTTCATTCTCACTATTGGGCGGCAAGCATTTTAACTGCTAAGCCATCTCCCCAGCCCGATCCCATTTGTATTTTACCAGAACCACTACTAGGGGATGTTGGGACTGGATGTGGGGTCTCCCTCCCACAGCAGTGGGCAGGAGTCAGATGGCTTCTACTCAGCTGAGGAGAGAGAGCTGCCCTGCAGGCCTAGAAACTCCCAACTCGGGTTCTTTTCCGTATCCTGACCTTCCTGCCCTTTCTACAGGGGCACAATTCCATTTTCTCAATTGCTGCTTTTTCACAAGAGCAGTACAGGAGCGGCTGAAAGACGGAGCCCACCTCTGGTCCCCTTTGCCTTCCTTTGACTCTAAGAGGTAAGCAAGCAAGGCAGATGGGCCAGAAAGCATAGACAAAACAGGGTAGGCTGGAGGAGAGGTGAATGCCTGGAACTGGAGGATCCAGGTTCAAGCCCCAGTCTGAGAAAGAGAAAAAGGGAGGGACAGAAATCCAGTGGATGCAGGCCACCATCTGTGAATTATTCATCTTTTTGCTGAGGCCCTGCTCAGAGCTCAGCTCGGAGCCATGGAGACACTCAATGAATGTTTGATGAGCTCTTGCTGAAGATGGCAACTCACAAGTGGGGCTCTGGCACTGACCAGATTGCCAGGAAAAGTACAAACACCAGCTGGGGTCTGGTGATAGTGCTTTGTGCCTACAGCAGATCTCAGACAGGAGAAGCTCTGGGGGACGAGCAAGAAACGACTAAAGATGTGAAAAGAAGAGAAGGGGGGAGGAGAGAGAGAGGAAGGTGAGGCTGGAGGGGTTGGTGCCAACAGATCCTGGCTAGGGCTGACCACCACCTGAGCCCCAGGACGGGACAGCGGCAGGACTGACCTGAGAATTAAATGAGATAGCACACACCAATGGGTTTGTGAACTGCAAAATCTACAGTTTTTAGCAACAGAATATTACTATGGTACCCAGGCTGGCCTCAAACCTTTGGGTTCAAGGCTCTTGCTTCAGCCTTCTGAGTAGCTGGGGTTCTGAGCACATGCCACTAAATGGCTTTTTTTTTTCTTCAATTTTTTAAAAATTTATTTTTATTTTATGTGCATTGGTGTTTTTGCCTGCATGTATGTCTGTGTGAGGGTGTCCGAAGCCCTGGAACTAGAGTTACAGACAGGTGTGAGCTGCCATGTGGGTGCTGGGAATTGAACCTGGGTCCTCTAGAAGAACAGTCAGTGCTCTTAAACACTGAGCCATCTCTCCAGCCCCATACTAAGTGACTTTTACTAGTACAAGTAAGGCCAGGATCTGACTACAGAAGGACCATCCTTCTAGGGAAGAAGTGAGCACTTCTGAGGTGTTTTCTTCAGAAACAGAAAATTCTGCACTGGATACCTAGCTTGTCCTGAAAATGGCTTCCTTGATTCCTGGTCTCCCCTTCCAGCCTCTTGTGAAGACATCACAGATATCCCGGGAGCAGTGACAGAGAAAGTGCTCAGGGATCCAGCCTCTATCTGCTGATCAGTCTCTCCCCAAACTCAGGGCATCCTCATCACTCCCCTCAAGCTCTCAAAAAGAAGGCAAGGCCCCAGGGGGCAAAGCTACCTGCGGAACCAGCCTGGAGAGGGATTCCTGCTCTTGGAGTTCCCTTTGAAGGTCTCCTTGTTGCTCAAGGCCTTTTTCCAACCTGGTCTCAGATAGTATAAAAAGAAAAAAAAAAAAAAAACCGGGGGGGGGGGTGGGTTCACCAAAGAAAACACCACTGCCTACTTGACTGTTCTCCAACTCTATCTGTAGGGAGTGTGTTTGGTGCCCCCCAAAATCTTCTTCGGGAAGGCAGTAAGCTCTGGTGTTGCGGCATCAAACGAGCTTGCTTCGATATACTCAGTTCTCTTCTCCATTTCTCAAGTTCTTTACATTCTGGTTGCTGCATTCCTCTGGTCCCATAACTCACCATCGTGTCCATCTGGTGCTCACTGGGGTAGGGGTTGTCTCCACCTGGTTACACCATGCATGGTCATGCCCAGTGATCATATCTGTAGCCTACACTGAGTTCCACCTTACCTTTCCTATCATGGGGCTATTAACATCCCAGACACCAGACTCGCAATCAATGACAGAAAACAGTGAGGGCAGCAGCGAACAGCATGCCAGGCTTTTAGCATGAAGGAGCAAGCCATCCAGGTATCTGACGGCTTAGCACTGAACACAGACATTTGGAAGAAACTGGGTCAGGGAAACACTAAGAACTTCCAAAACGGAGATGAAATACATCTGATTTCTTAAGTAAACTATGAAGTTCAAGGCGTTATCCAATTGATCTTCCACACAAGAAAACCAATTTCTTTCATGAGATGGAATAAACAGATCAACTGTATCACATTCATAGTTTTACTTTTTAGGAAATGTTTTGGTGAGAGCCTGGAAAGGGACAGACGTTTTATGATTCACCTACGGAGTCATGCATAGACTAGCACCACAGAACAGTAGAAAGACCTCCAGTCAGGAGCTGGAAAGTCTTCTCCCTGGGAAACCAAGGTCCTCTCTGGTTGTGGAAAGGTCCAAGGTAGGACACTCAATGAGTGTGAAAAGCTTACACCCACCTAAGGTCTGAATAGCATCACCAATCCCATGGGCTTAAGCAGGGTCCACAAGCAAGAAAATAGGCTTTAGGCAGTAGGAATACGGTCAGTTCTCTCCTCAGTCTTGCGAGTTCATCAAAGCTTCCAGTACATTGATTAGTTTAGAGTATGGCTACTTAGGCTGATCTCAAAGAGAAGAGGTGTAAGTTACAAACTGAAACTAACAGACTTGGACAACGAAAGCTCACTAACAGGTCAGCGCCCTGGACTTTCAGGTGGAATGCGTTCGGAGTTTAGCTCTCTTCTTGCCTCTTCCCACTCATCTTTCCCAAGTTCTCTCCAGCCTCGATCTTTTCCTCTGCCTTCGGCTCACCACTACAGCCTAAAAGGTCCCGTCTTCCTCCTTGACTTTGCTTTTCCTCTTACCCACCCGACCACACACTCCTTTACTGTTGGGGGTGGGGCCAGGCATGGCATGGGGTTCTATGCAATTGCTGAGCTACACATTTGGTGTGCATAAGAAGGGCAGCCTTGATTCCAGAGAGGTCCCTGAGATTCCAACAACCTCCAGGAGTGCAAGAAGGAAGGGCGATCCTGGCAAGATTTAAAAACAGAGGGCTATTGAGTTGAATGTCCGAGAGTAACCTCAGAGGCAGATGGACCTGTTGCCAAGTCAGTCTTGGTGCTACCAAATTCACCTTCTAGATCCCCTCTGGACCTGGGCTTTGCAAAAGCCAGCCCATTCGCCTTCCATCAATTCCCCACCCGGGTTTCCCAGAAGGCTGGCACTTGGAATGAGTCGGGATAATCCTCGGGAGCGTGGGAACCTGAGCTACTAGGCAGTCTCTGTCGGGCAGCCATTGTGGACTTTCTCAGACAGGAGTCCAAGCAGGAGCGAGTCCTGGCAAGGAACCAGCTTTCCTTCTCCGCCCCCCTGGTCTGGCAGGAGAGTCCCACATATGGCTGCCCGCTCTCAGGCTCCTCTCTGGGCGCCCAAGAGTGGCCATCTTCCACATGAGGAGCGCCAAAGCACAAAGCCGGAGCGCCCCCTTGGGAGAGTCCCTGGCTCCGGCTGTACCGGCGCGCAGTATGCTCTGTGGACATGCATCGGGCACAGTTTGCCACTGATGGGACTTCCACAGAGGTGCTAAGACCTGGAGTCCAAAAGGCTCGGCCCAAGTCTACCTAGCTGGCCCAGAGGACGACGATTCCGGGTGCGAGATGAGAGCAGTAGGTACACTTTCTTTCCCTCCTGGACGTCCTGCGCTCCATTCAGAACTGGAGATCTGTTTGGCGCCCAGGGACCCCGGGTTCCTGACACCGGCCTGCAGCAGACAAGGATGGCTGGCATCCCTAGACCCTTACCGTAGCATCTTCTCCCGAATAGTGTCCGATGACCCGGTGGCCCCCCGGGTGCCGCTGGGACCATTTGGTGACGTTGTAGACCTTGCGGTCGATGACGAGCCACCGGTCGGTGCGCAGGTTGTGCTTCTGAATCTCCTCCCAGCGGAAGGTGGGCATCGGAACCTCGCGTTCCGTGTTCCCCTCACCCTGGTTACCTCCCTTCCCCATGCTAACTGTCCACCCGGACGCTTCGCGCGCTGCCGCCTCCGTGTGCCCGCGGCTCACGGCACAGACCGGCCCTCTCCCGGCCGCAGTGTGCGGTCGGCGCCCTCCTCGCTTTCGGCTTTTGTCTTCTACTCCTCCTCCCACCGCGCCTCCTCCCCTCGCCTTCGCTCCTCCTCGCCTTCACTGGCTAGCCAGTATCCCTGCCTTCTCTCTGGAGTACCCCTAGCTTCCCAGTGCCCCCAAGCGGTTCCCTTCCTCCGCCCCACCCTCGGCCCGCCTGCTGTGGACTTTTGCCTCTGGTGAAAACTCCAGGGTAGCTCAGGGACTCGGCACCTCCTCTCCCCACCCCTCCGGCTCCCCCCACTCCGGGCTCCGCATCCTCCCGAGTTCCCCGCCACCCGGGTTTCCACAGTGATCAGCAGAGCGCCTGCACCAATCAGGGCTCGTCGCCCCGCCTGCCATTGGCCCAGGAGGATCTTTCGAAGGCCAGCGGGCTGGAGCGGCGGGTCCCAGGCTCCCCCTCCCTAGCGCCCGCCCGCATGGAGTCAAGCCCTGCTGGGAGGCCGGCGACGTGTCCGACCTCCTCCCTTCGCTGGCCTGAGCCGGGGAAGCCGGAGTAGATCTCAGAGGAGCTGGGAGGGCGAGCAGGGGTGGAAGCTGGGCTTTTCTTTACGCGCTTCAAAGCGCGAGCGCGCACAGCCCGCGTTCCGGGGGTTTGCACCTGATGCCGGCACAAAGGAGGCGCAACGGCTGTGGTGAGCAGCGCACGGCCTCCGGCTGGATTGTTAAGTGAAGTCCCTCTCTGGCTAGCTGGAGCTGAGACTCCAGTATCTCACATTGTCTGCGTGATCCACATTGTTTGTTACTCTCCTGCAACCTCCCTAGAGAAAGGAGCCAGGCGTGGGTCTCCTTTTTAACCAGGGTTCTGAATCCTTTCATCAGACCATCTTGGAAAAGAACCGTGGGACCTCTGCTTTCTTCCTCATGCTAAGTGCCGCGGGGGTGGCCACTGGGGAGGATGCCAGGATGAACTGGACACCGTTCTTGTCTTGGACTGCGGAAGAGCACACAGACTGGTTGGGAAACATGGAAGCAATAAAAGCCCACGATTGCACTGACTGCAGAAAAAAGACACTGATACCAAAGGAGTAGGGAGAGGGGTCCTGCTCACTAAAGTCTCATCACAATCCTATGACATTGTTATAGCTAACTTCAAAAATGAAGACCCCGAAGTTGAGAGAGGTAAAAGGGTCAAAATACACATGGTAGGCAGAGGCAGGCGGATCTTTGTGAGTTCGAGGCCAGCCTGGGCTACAGAGTGAGTTCCAGGAAAGGCGCAAAGCTACATAGAGAAACCCTGTCTCGAAAAACAAAACAAAACAAATCAAAACAAAACAAAACAAAAAACCACACACATGGTTAGCCAGAGGCCCTGCTTGGCTTAGTCCATGGCTCTTTCCAGACTTCAGGCTCCCTAGCGCCTCATGACATTGGTGCAAAAGTAAATACTGGTGCAGGGAGTGATGCCATCCCCACAGTCCCTTCCATGGTATCCTCACCTCATCCCGTGCTGGCATCCATCAGGAGCATCTTTTCTTCACTCCACAAACTCCAGACTCAAGGAGTGTGAGGCTTCCTTGGCTTAGAGGAGGTTAAACAGGCATCCAAACAAAAAGGCCTGCCCAAAAGATAAGAGAGAATGAAGTAGGTATGGTGGCCATGTGCATAATGCCAACGGTGAGAAGCCTGAGGCAAGATATGAGTTCACGAGTTCAAAGCTGGCCTGGGCTGCAGAGCAAGATCTTGTAAGGGGAGGGAGGCTTGAATACAAATAAAGAGCAAGACTAGCTTTTATGCAAGTTAAAAATTTGATGTGGCTGGGGCAGTGGTGGCGCATGCCTATATTCCCAGCACTTGGGAGGCTAATGAAAATTTTTAAGAGTTGTAAAGTTTAGCGAGATAAATGATAGTTGAAAGGGAGCAGTACCTTTGAAGACTGAGGAAAAAAGGAGTGGGGTGGCCTCAAGAATGAGTCACAGTGCACTCCAAATGAAGACAGGAATAAATGAACAGCTCAGACAGGGCTGACTGTGGGTAGAGTCAAGTTGGGGACATTCCCACATGCTTACAGGTAGACAAGGACTAAAGACTTCACAGTGGAGACTGTGGAGAGTATTAGAAATTCATCAATCAAGGGTGTGCTCTGATTGGATCTGTGGTATGCAAAGACAATTTCAGGGCTTGGGGCTGTGGCCCAGTTGGAAGAATGTTTATCCAACGTGCTCTAGGCCCTGACTTAGATTCCCAGCGTGGTGGTGGACACCTGTAATTCCAGCATTCAAGAGGCAGAGGGAGAACGAAGTTTATCCTGCTACAGAGTGAGTTCAAGGCTAGCTCTTGTGACCCTGTCTGGAAAAAAGAAGGGAGGTAGGGAAGGAGGGTTGAAGAGATGAGTCAGTGGTTAGGCGCATGTACTGTGTTTTTTAGAAGACCCAAGTTTGGTTCCCAGCACCCACGTTGGCTGGCTCACAAGCGCCTGTAATTCCAGCTCCAGGGGATTCAACATCCTCTTCTGGCATCCTTGGGTACCTGTGCTCACATGCACACCCACACCCATAGCCACACCCAATCTCTCTCTCTCTCTCTCTCTCTCTCTCTCTCTCTCTCTCACACACACACACACACACACACACACACACTTAAAGTAGTTTTTATGTTGTTTTTAGAAAGAGAGAGAAAGGAAGGAAGGAAGGAAGGAAGGGAGAGAGAGAAAGAAAGAAAGAGAAAAAGAAAAAACTACAGAGGCAGCTTGGGACCAGAAAGGGATGCAGGCAAAGTCAAGGGAACAACAGGGTAAGCTAAATGTTCTGGGAAGAGAACAGGAGGCCTGGATTAGGCAGGGGCTCTAGGAGGCTGGCCCCACACCAGACGTGGCTGACACTGCCCTCTCTGACTGTTCCTTCTGCTTGGATGGGCTGGTGAAGCTGTTTACCTAGAGAAACTTTACCATATCCGGCCTATTCAAGAACCACCTAAAAGAAGAGGCTATCTCAGACACAGAGTTGCAGTTCTTTTGGTTTCTGCCTGTGCCTCGGATTATGGCACCCTGCAGCTCCAGCAGCACCAAGCTCTGCAGCTTCCTAGAACCCCACCAGGGCATCATTGTGATTATTGATCTTTATCGGGAACAAGAGATCAGCTTGGGTGGCATAGAACCCAACCCTCCCAGCATGCCAAATGGGTAAAAGACCAGGTCTAATCCGCATGTGTGTGGAGAGACATGTCCTGTAGGGTTGGTGCTCTCACACATGGTCCTCACTGAGTGGGGAGGACACCTTTCCATCTTGCCCTTCAAGGAGACTCTGGTGGCTGCTGAAGATGGCTGCTCCATAGAAGGAAGAGTCTAGTTACTCAGGGGGATGGTGAAAGTGAATCACACTCTTCAAATACCCTGCCCTTAGTAGGGTGTCAAGAGGGAATGCAAAATACTGGCGCCTTGTGAGCAAAAGAACATGGACATGATTGACAGACAGTAGGACATACTACCGGTACCAGAGACCCAGGACCCTGTCTACACTCTGGCCTTTGTTGGACACATCATTCAAGAGAAATCACTTGATTTCTCTGAGCCTCAGTCTTTTTTTGTTTTTGGTTTTTCGAGATAGGGTTTCTCCATGTAGTTTTGGTGCCTGTCCTGGATCTCACTCTGTAGACCAAGTTGGCCTCAAACTCACAGAGATCCCACTGGCTCTGCCTCCTGAGTTGTGGGATTAAAGGCATGAGCCACCGCCGTCCGGCTGAGCCTCAGTCTTCTTAACTGAAAAGTAGGTATAAAACCTACCTCACAGGATTATGAAAATAAAACCACACAATTACAATGAAAATTGAAAACACTGGGTAGTCTACAGAGTATTCTATCTACTCAGTGTAAGGGGCTTGATCTTGCTGTTGTTACTGTAGTCCTTGGTCACAGGGTATTGATGCTGGTGCTAATGTTTGTTTCTGTCATTAAAAGTTCTTGAGCATTCACTATGCACCAAGGACTGTTCAGAGCTTTAAATCTCTCATCTATTTTCCTCAAGACAGTGCTGTAAAGTGGGACCCATTATTCTCATTTTACCAATGTTGAAATAAGGCTCAGAGAGGTTGTATAGCTTGCCCAAGGTCCCACAGCTTCTAAGCACTGATGGGATTTGTGTGATCCACAGTCCACATCATTTCCACCAAATCACTCGTGTCTGAACAGTAGGAAAATGATTATGCTTAAAACTGTTCTTTCAAGCACTCAAGGATATCTATTGCATATCCAGCAATGCCGGGTGCAGAGTAAACAAAGCAAGCAATGTCTGTGGAGCTAGCAGCTTTCCCTGGGAGAAAGCCTGGCTCCGGAGACCTTGGGCTCTCTTTTCAAGTGCATTAAGTTCACACGGATTTGATCATATTGTAATATCCTAGCTTTTAGAGCTGGAAGGACTCATTTTAAGAAGGCTAAGGGCTGTCACAGATTAACCTAAGGCCATAGAGATGAACTAAAAGTCAGAAGTTCTGACTTAAAGGTCAATGTCTTTGTGGTGTGTGTGTGTGTGTGTGTGTGTGTGTGTGTGTGTATGTGTTTGTGTGTGTATGTGTTTATATGCACATTCATGTGCATGTAGATGCCAGAGGTCAATGTTACTTGCTTGATCAATCTCCACCTTCATTTTTTGAGACAAAGTCTCCCACTGAACTTCAAGCTTGCCATTTTGGCTAAAGTGGCTAGCCAGCCAGCCACCAGGAGCCATCTGACTCTTTCCTATAGTGCTCGGGTTACAGGCACCATGCCCAGCTTTTATGTGGATTCTGGGGATCTGTACTCAAGTCCTCATGCTTTCGAGGTAACCACTTTACCAACTGAATCATCTCCCCAACCCTCAAGGTCAGTAGTTTACTGATAACCCCTAGGGGAATACAGGTGGCCAGGCCTGTCCCAACACCGCAAAGCACATATGCACACTTGAGTGGTGCTTTTGGAGCCAAAGGTTTCCAGAGGGGATCAGAATCTAGATTCAGGGGAATCCTCTGCCCTGCTCTTACCTTTGGACTCCTGTTGAGAGAGCTAGGGTTGGGGTTCTAATGTGCTTAGAGTAAGGACTTGAGGGGACTGTTAAGTCATGGGGGGGGTTGTGCGCGCGCGCGCACACACACACACACACACACACACACACACACACACACGTGTGTAGATGCTCATGCGTTACATGTTAAGGCCAGAGGAAGATGTCAGGTATCTTGCTTGATTTATCCATACAGTTGTTACCTCTGATGCCTAAGCCTATGACAACTAAAAACGGGGCCACACTGAGAGTGGACATCCCTCTATCAACCTCGTTTTACGTCTGGATAAACTGAAGCTCAGTGAGGAAACTGGCAAAGCTGGGATTTGGCTTACAGGTGTGATTCCAATGAACAATCTACGCTCAAGTTGGCCTGACTTCAAGCAAGCCGTTTAACCCCAGTGATAGTCCACCCATAGTTTAATTATCCTCAGCCTTCCTGCTGGGGATGTCTTTCTGTATACTGTGAATATGTGTTGCTCTGGTTTGGTTGAGAAATAAACGCTGATTGGCCAGTAGCCAGGCAGGAAGTATAGGCAGGGTGAGCAGACGAGGAGAATGCTGGGAAGAGGAAGGGCAGAGTCAGAAATCACCAGCCAGACACAAAGGAAGCAAGATGCCAAGGCAGAACTGAGAAAAGGTACCAAGCCATGTGGCTAAGCATAGATAAGAATTATGGGTTAATTTAAGTGTAAGAGCTAATCATTATTAAACCTGAGCTAATGGCTGAGCAGTTATAATTAACATAAGCTTCTGAGTGATTATTTTATAAGCAGGCCACAGGACTGTGGGGGGCCTGGTGGGACTGGAGAAACTTCCCGACTACACCTTCCCAAGGCTGGGAGCCTTTAATACAGTGCTTCATGCTGTAGTGACCCCCAACCATAAAATTATCTCATTGTTGCTTCATAACTGTAATTTTGCTACTGTTATGAATCATCGTGTAAATATCTGGGGGTTTCACCTGTGCACACAGCCAGCATGTTGGAGCTAGAAGCATTTTAGCATCTAATCTAATCATTAGATTGATCAAAAAGAAAACTGGTTTCAGGAAGCTGGGTAGCTGCAGGATAAAAACCAGGATTTGTGGCTTCTAGCTTCTATTCCAGGGCTCTTTTCCCAGTGAAGCTTCCAGGAATGCAAAGGAGTAGGCACAAATATCACGCCCCCCCCCCCCAAGCTCTGGCGGCTCTCTCTTCCCATATACACTATGAGACGGGACAGATGAGTTCTGATACACAACCAACTTTGAGAGGCCCAGAAGAAGGACGGCTGAGGAGAGGAAGTCACAGGGGCAGAGCTGAAGAAGAGGACTGTGACCACAGACCTGGAGCAAGAACCTTCGGGGGCACATGGCCCAGGCAGGGCCAAAAAAGACGGGGTCCTGGAGACTTGATGATTGTCTGGTTTGACACTTAAGACAGAGGAGGTGAAGGGCTGGGGAAACAGCTTGCTTGGTAAAGTGCCTTGCACACACGACTATGATCTCATGGCAGAGGATAGGTGGAAGGCAGGATGATCCTTGGGGCTTGCTGGCCAGGCAGTCTACTTAATTGGTGAGCTCCAGGTTCAGTGAGAGATCCTGTAACACGAATTTTAAAACGCCTTATTAATAATAATAATAAAAAAAACTCGGGAGACAGGTATTGGGGGGAATGCTGAAAGATCAGAGAAGCAGAACAAGCCACAGCTAACCTCACCTTGCCAACTTCTCAGCAGATCCTGTTTCCTCAAACTGGAAGCCTCTGAATCCTCATCCAAATGGATCTCAGCTGAACTGCTGCTAAAAAGCCTAAAAGCTTAACCAGCTCTAGTTCCTGGTCCTCACACCTTATATCCTTTTCTGCTTCCTGCCATCACTTCCTGGGATTAAAGGCATGTGCCACCACTGCCTGGCTGTTTCCAGTGTGGCCTTGAACTCACAGAGATCTGGATAGATCTTTGTCTCCCAAGTGACAGGATTAAAGGTGTGTGTGCCACCATTTTCTGGCCTCTATGTCTATCTAGTGGCTGTTCTGTTCTCTGACCCCAGATAAGTTTATTAGGGTGCACAATATATTGGGGGACACAATATATCACCACAAGATCCTGTCTCAAAAAATAAGATAGGTGTGGGAGGGAGGGTAGGGTGCTGGAGAGATGGCTCGGTAGTTAAGAGCACATGCTGCTCCTGCAGAGGACTGGAGCTCAGTTCCCAGACCCCACATCTGAATGCTTATAGCCTCTTGTAACTCCAGCCGCAAGGGATCCAGCACCCTCTTCTGGCCTCTGAGCTCACACACATACACACACACATGCACATACACATAAATAAAAATAAATATAAATAAGGTAGAAAGCAGACAAAATGACTCATTTGGCAAAGGCACTTGCCACCGCCTGACGACCTCAGAACTTACCTAGTAGAAGGAGAGAACTGACTCACGAAAGTTGTCTCTGACCTCCACATGTGTGCATCTACACACATACACGGTAATAATAATAACAGCAATAAGGTGGATAAGTGGCTGAGGAAGACACATGCTGTTGACCTCTACCTCCATACCCATGTGCACCCAGTATACATGCACTCACATACTCATGTGCTTGTGTGTACACAGACAGACAGACAGACACACACACACACACACACACACACACAGAAACAGGCAGACTAGGGATCTAATGTCTACAGCAGTTAGAAAATCTGAGAAGTTTTCCGTGTCTAAGAACAGGATGGTCTGTGGTCTATTTGAAGCTAAAAGGCTGGTGAAAACAAAATAAGAATAGAATGGTCTAGGCACCTGCACCCACCACTTTCTTACTGAGGAGACATACATGTCCTGGGTAAAATACACAAGTGCTCCAACATGCATCCGGTACCAACTGCTTGCACGGTACAAAGGCCTTGTCAGATTTGATGACCTGTCCAGATCCCCATAGACCCAGCTGCATTTCTCAGCTTTAGATCTAGAGGTGACAACACCCTGTCCTTGCCCAATCGTTCAGCATCCTTGGCCAGTCTCATCTGGAAGCCAAGTGGAGCAGCTGACACTCAGGAGACCAGCGTGCCGATTTAAAGGTAACTAGATGGAGGAAGCCTCATCCGAGCTCCTCACCTGCACTGTGCTTCTCTTGGCTCTTCCCTCTTTTGGAAAGATGATGGTGTTGTGTGGGTTATGTCTAATTTCCTTTCCCATCTGTGACTCTACTGGTGGCTTCAGTTTCAAGCCACCATCTGTCCTATTTCAAGGTGGCTGGTTGAGGCTGCAGTTAGTGTGTGCAGGGGCCCACCTATCCCGGGTGCAAGCACACTGAGAGGTCTGGGAATCCTGTCTGGTCCCTGGCAGATGCTACGGGCCTGCCTGCCTGCCTGCCTGCCTGAGGTAGAACTTGCTTTGGAGCAGCTGAGACAGAGAGTCTCACCTCTCCTTGCTCCTGCTTAGGCCATAACTCTGGGTGTTGACACTAGGGACCTTTCTTCAACCACTTACCATTTCTGTTAAGCCCTCCAGGCAGATCTGTAGTTTCTCAGAGTCCCAAAGATGTATATCAGGTGAGCCAAGTTAACTTCAGGTCTGGTGGGCTCTGGAGTGCATTTCCTTTCTATAACACCAAGGCTCTGCCCTCCCCTGTATCTGTGGCCTCCCTCCCTGGGTTATACATCCTGTGCCTAAGGCCCACTGCCTGGTGCCCACCTCAATTTCAAGGCTTTTTTTTTTTTTTTCTCTTCCAATGGTTACCGTCCAGGCACATGGAGCTGCTCACTTTCCCCAGACATGACTGTGACCTCTTAATCCTTAATCTTAGTCCTCCTGGCTTTGAAATCCAGTTCATCCCCTAGCTATAGCACCCTTCCCACATTACTGGCCTGAAGCTCCTACTCCACCTGAAGACCCCATTGGGGAGTTGCCTTTATTCTGATAAGTCCAGAATTCCCTCATTGGGATTCTCAAACATTTCACGTGTGCGTGCGTGCATGCGTGCGTGTGTGCGTGCGTGCGTGTGTAGTGTATGTAAAAATATATTGTATGGGTGCATATGCATGTGTGTGCATATTTGTGGAGGCCAGAAATTGACAAATGTCTTCCTCCATATCTCTCTCTCCACCTTTTTTTTTTGAGACAAGATCTTTCACCACCTCCATGGCTGCCTCACCAGAGCTGAGATTATTAGACATGCACTGTAGCATCTGGCTTTTATACGGGTGTTGGGAATCGAACTCAAGTCCTCACATTTGAGTAGCAGGCACTTTGTCAGCTGAATCATGTCCCCAGCCTTGGAATCCCAAAACCTTTCTGTATATAGTATCAAAATAGCTCATACATCTTCACCACCCAGCATGTAAGTTCCTCGTGGGAAGAAACTAAGTCTGACTCAGAGTTAAATTCTTGATGAGGATGCCTGTCAAACATTTGTAGAATTCAATCCCAAGGAAAACACCAGGGAAGAAGGTGAAATCATGCACCCAGCACAGCAGCTGGGGTGTCCTGACTTGCAGGGCCATGTTTCCAGGCCTCCAGAAGTGCATACAGTGAAAAAGTCACACCATTGGTTAGGAAACTCCATTCACAATCCAGCTTCTCCTCTCAGTTGAGTGTGTGTGTGTGTGTGTGTGTGTGTGTGTGTGTGTTGTGCATGTTTATGTATGTTGGCATGTGTACAGGCACATATATTCACATGTGTGTATGAACATTTGTGGCCAGGTGCTTGCATGAGTCGGATATTGATGTCAGATGACCCTTGATTGGGTTCTACCATATATATATAGGTCTCTCACCTGAACCCAGAGCTCATTTATTCTGCTTGTCTAGCCAGCCATCTTGTTTCAAGGATCCCATGCCTCAGCCTCCTGAGTGCTGGGCTTATATGTGGACCACTGCATATGCCTGGCCCACATATGTGGGTTTTGGGGATCTGAGCCATCTCCCCAACTTCAGTCCTTCCTGCATGCCCTTGGACAAGGCACTTCCTTCATTCTCATTCATATAGCATTAAAGGGGCATTATGATGGCTCTGTGGTATGTCACTTTAGATGAAGTGACCTACATCTCTCAGAATTTCCTTGCTCATTGGGTCCTGGGTTAGGGCTAGTCATGACAGACCTATGTGCAAGATTTGGAAGGCAGAAGTGAAGTGCAGCCATTCTGCTATGTTCTGTAGTTGTGCTGAGCAGATGCAGTGGGCACCCTATGAGTGGTCCCTAGGCTGTTGTCTACCCTGATGGCCTGGGGCAGCTACTGAGCCTACAGGCTGAGTAGCTCCAGGGAAACTCTGGGGTAAAGAGCAAAGTTTATCTCATGGGTCACCTAAATTACTGAAATTGTAGGCTGTGGAGGCAGGTGTATTATTAAAGCTTTTAGAGTCAAATCCTAAGCTGTAGCAGCAAGCCAGAATCAGCCACCCATTCTCAATGTACCAATCAAAGAGGCAAGCAATAGTGAAGAGCAGAGAAAGGAGATTTATTCAACGTGACCACATTGGGAAGAGGAACAACAATAAGAGGGTTCAGTGACACCCCCCCCCCAGGTCTGTCTTCGGGACCCTGGCTTGAGTTTTGGCCTTAAATAGAAGTCAAGAGATGTATATAAATAACTAAACAATCTTGGTAAGGGTGTGGTCCCACCCATCGTTGACCCATCATCGTCTAGGTTTCAGTCTACCCTGCAAGATGGTCTGGTGAGTTGTCGAAACTATTACAGAGAAAAGTTTCCACTTGACTGGCACCAGGCCTAAGCCATTTTCTTCGTTCAGTATGAGAATCCTGGGGAAATTTTAATTCTTTGGGGTTCATTGTTTCAGCATACTGGTAGCAGAAAGGAGGGATGCTGTGTCCTGTTAGACATCCTTCTGTCCTGCTGGGGTCCTTGCCGCTGCAGCTCCATATTGGTCACTACCTCAGCAGCCCAGCTGACCTCATCCCAACAGACACAGAGATAAACCTTTGTATTGGCCAAGCAGCCACCTCCTACCTTCATGGTGACCTGGCCATGTGAGAAAGGCTTTATTCTCCATGGCTTACAGGTCTTACTTCATTGATGGAACCCATGTGTATTCTCTGACAGACACCACCTAAGCCCCAGGGATAGGAAAAGAAACAAGACATTATTTTCTTGGGTCTCAAATAGACAAATAACTAAACAAACAAACAAACAGGTTCTAGGCAGGTGGGATGGCTCAGTAGGTAAAGGTGCTTTGCCGCCAAGCTTGACAACCTGACTTCAATCCCTGGAACCCAGAAGGTAGAAGCAGAGAACTGGCTCCTGAGAGTTGACCTCTGACCTCTACATGCGTGTGTTCCCACACATGTGCCTCTTCCTCCCAATAAATAAAGAAACGTAAATTTTGCGGTTGTTTTAATTCCTGACTGCTCTCTCTGTCAGGCATATGACTGGGTGACACCTGAGGTCCAAGGTACACAGGGCCTTTCTCTGCACACTGATGGGCTGCGGGGACTAGGCCTCCTGAGGCACGGAGAGTCATGAAGCTGCCTGGCTGCTGAGAGGAGAAAGGAGACTAGCAAGAGGACAGGGCACTGGGGTGGGGTGTGGGCTCTGAGCCACAGAAACAATGTATGAAGAGTCTCAGTGGAACCCATTACTTTGTATGTGTTACTTAGAAACAACAACAAAGCCACTTGCTTGTCTTGGCCTTGGGCTGTGTCTACTTGGGGTTAAAACAAAAACCTTTGGGCTCTGCCCCTCAGTTGGTTCAGCCAAACAACTGAAAGTTATGTTCTTTCTGTGTTGATTCTGAGGCCAAAGACCTATGCTTGGCATGGGAGGTGAGGAGCTGCGGCCGCCATAATGTGTTGTTCAAACTGCAGGGAAGGAGGAGACGGCAGTGTGGATTTTAGTTTCTAATCTGCCACGGAATGAGACTTTCCTGAAATATGACAGAAAAACAAAACAACAACAAATCATTGGAGAAATGGAATGCAACGCCATAGAAAAGGGAACAGGAAAACGTCAGGTAGAGACTTTAAAAGATAGAGGTGACACGGAGATTAGAGCATAGTTCAGGCGCTGGAGAGATAGCTCAGTGGTTAAGAGCACTGGCTGCTCTTCCAGGGGACCCGGGTTCAATTCCCAGCACCCACATGGCAGCTCACAGTCACCTGTAACTCCAGTCCCAGAGTATCTGACACTCTCTTCAGGCCTGTTTGGGTACCAGGCATGCTCGTGGTGCCCAGACATATACACAGCCAAAACACATAAATACACAGACGTGAAAATAAATAAAAACCCATACACATAAATAAAAATAAATATCTTTTTAAAAACAGAATAGCCAATGAGGAGAGATTATCTCCAGAGCTCTATAGCATGGAAGTGTGGAGATAACCTGCAGTTTATGGTATACAGCAAAGTGTAAACTAAGGTCCACAAGAGGACTCAGCCCGAAAAAGGCACTTGCCACCATGCCTGACAGTTTGAGTTCGATCCCCAGAACTTAGGGTCAAGGAGAGAATCAGTTTCCACAAGTAGTCCTCTGGCCTCCACAAGCAAGCCTGCACTAACACATGCATCACATGCACACACATACACAGAAATAATTTAAATTTTTAAAAGAAATTTTAAAAACAGCTTAGAAGAATCCAAAGGTTCATAATCCATAATATTTGAGGGGACAAAATGCTAATTGCCCTGATTTGATCATTACATGTATGTAGCTAGAGTTTTCCTGCCTGGCCCACGGTCAGGATAAATCTCTTTCACCTGCCAGTCCCACAGCCGCTCAGACCCAACCAAGTAAACACAGAGACTTATATTGCTTACAAACTGTATGGCCGTGGCAGGCTTCTTGCTAACTGTTCTTATATCTTAAATTAATCCATTTCTATAAATCTATGCCTTGCCACATGGCTCGTGGCTTACCGGCATCTTTACATGCTGCTTGTCCTGGCGGCGGCTGGCAGGCTGTGTCTCCTTCTGCCTTCCTGCTCTTTTAATTCTCTCTGTTAGTCCCGCCTATACTTCCTGCCTAGCCACTGGCCAATCAGTGCTTTATTAGCAACACATTTGCCATACAGAACATCCCACAGCACATGTATGTACTACATACATACATCTCATATTGCGCGTCATAAATATGTGCAAATACTGTATCAACTTAAAAATTTTTTTGGTGTTTTGGGATCAGAGTCTCTTGTAGCCCAGGCTGGCCTCAAACTTGATATGTTGCCAAAGATGGCCTTGAACTCCTGATCCTCCCATCTCCATTTCCTGAGTGCTGGGATTAAAGAGTCACATCACCACATTGGACAAGTTAAGACATTTTTTTAAAAAAGAAAATGCAAAAATAACTCAGTATCTGAGCCCAGATGTTTTCATTCTCATAGATGTAGAGTGACTTCACCACATTGCTAGAAGCATTCCTAAATGCTGACTCCTAATTACTGCACTTTTCTAGTCTCAGACCAGCAACTGGCAATTTGTGGGAGGTGTAGTGTGCAGACCGCACTATGAGGATGCCTGCCCATGCTGTCACCCAAGGCCCAGGCCTCTGTCTGCAGCCTGCTGGGTAGATGCTGCTGTGAAGGGTCCCTCTCTTTTGGTGCAGGACAAACAAAACAAGCCTGTGAGTCAGTGATTTTGCTTCAAGACCAGGCCTCTCCAAGGCTTGGGTTTCCCCTCTGTGGGATGGAGTACAGGCAGTGCTGTAAGTGCTTTCCCATGTGTGGTCCCAACCAGCTGGGATCTGCCTGTAGCACTTGGTAAAAGGACTTGTCAAGCAACACATTTTGGCCAAGTGGGGACAGAGGCAGAACTGGTGGTGTTTTACTGGGCCCAGCCTTAGCCAAGGGACTCCTGAGGTCTGTCTGACTCTAAGAAAGAACACTCATGCTGTCTCTGTGCCTAGAAACACAGAAGGATACAGACAGAGAAAGACAGGGGTCTCTTTTCTGTGAGACACACAGCAGGCCGGAGGCAGTGAGGTCTGTAGGAAACACGGGCCTTAGTTCCTCAAGGCTTCTGGGACAGGGTGGGGATTAGGCCTGTCCTCTTAGGAAGCTTAGAAGTGCTCAGCAGCAGGGGCAATGGTGAACCATGTTTGGTAAAGAAGCAAAAGTGATTAAAAACAAATCAACATTTGTTGATTTATTTAGTGGGAGGCATGCATGTGCCACAACATTCATGTGGAGGTCAGAGGACAGCTTTCCAGACTTAGTTCTCTCCTTCTACCATGTGGGATCTGGGGACTGAACTCAGGTCGTCAGGCTGATGCTTTGCAGCAAGCATCTTTATCGCCTGAGCCATCTTGCCCACCCGAGAGTGGACATGTTTGACTACAGTGAGGAAACTGTCTGTGGGTCCCTGTTGTAGCATGGGGAGAGTTTTATCTACTCAATGCATTTCTCAGCCCCAGAGGGAACAAAAAGTGTCCTGTTTATAAATAAAGCACGTATGTGGGTACACTATGCAAACAGGTCCGGTACTTCCCTCTTCTCTGTTATTCTACTCACCATGATTTCAGTAAGAAAATACTAACTGGAAAATTCCAGAACTAAATAATCCACACATTTTGAGTACACTTTATTGCAGGGTGTTGCCATGCTCGCTCTATTTTATTATTACTTGTCATTGTTAATCTCTTACTGAGCCTAATTTATAAATTAAACTTTACCCAAGTGCATACATACAAGAATAAACATTAATAGGGTCCAGCACTATCGGCGGTTTCAGGCATCTGCAGAATGACTTGGCAGGCATTCCCCAAAGATAAGAGGGAGCTTCTGCAGCATATCTGTACAGGCTGATGATAAGAGAAGGGACTATCTTTACAACGGTTCCTTGGGGCTGTAATTGACAACAGCCTGAGACACACTCGATAGGGATTCTCTGGTCCTGCCTTTATGCAGGTGAATGCCACAAGCCGCCACAGTTTGCTCCCACTAGCCACTGTGGATCACTGGCACCTCGAGGCTGATGAGCCCTTGTCTGTCCACATGTTGCTCCTTGGCTCACTGTGTTCTTAGAGTTGTGGTAAGAAGCTGCCAGCATACATTGGGCACTGTGTGCGGAAGCCTGGGAGGTCTGGGGCAGGCTGTGGTTAGTCCACACAAGCCAGCCCCTGCCCTGTAACAGTTCCAAGACAGGACCGCAGTGCTATGGCTGTTCTGGACCCATTAACTGAATGAAGGAACTCTTTCCTTTTCCCCCTGATCCAACCTCAGGTCACCCTGACAGTTTCCCTCCTTCCCCACCCTAGCATCCCCAAACATCCCCTCCCACCCCATCCCAAGCCCACCCTGGCCTGGTCTGGCCCACTCTCTAGGAGATTCCTGACAATCTTCTGTTCTAGTCAACTTAAACGATCTGAAAATGCAGGTTGGGTCCTGTCGCTCCCTCTGCTTAAAGCTGCTCTCATATTTAGAGTAATCTAAGCTCCTCGTGACAAGCCCGTCATGTGGGCTTAGAAAGTCAAGTTCATTCCTGCCTCATGGACTTGACCCAGACCACCACCTGCGCCCAAAGTGTTCCTCTTGGGCCCCTGCCCACGTTTGGCTCTAAAGTCAGTCTCCGGAGCTTCCCTCCCCCTCCCCCACCCTGTCCCTCTCTTTCGCCACACAGAGCTGTCATGCTTTGGAATGGTTGGTTCCCCTGCTTTATTGTTGTCTTTCTTTCCTCCAGAATGCTAATTTCTTCAGGGTGGGGACCAGGTCCATCTTGCCCACTATTATATACTCAACCCCTAGCAAGAGCCTGGCATGCGCTTGGCATCCAGTATCATTTGTTGACTGAGTGAATGTGTGACAGGAGAGAGTAGAGACTAGAAAGAAGGGCACCAAGATTAACATGTGAAGGAAGGCAGTCAGCGGCGGACTGGAAACGCTTTTTTTCCTGGGCTACAGGCCATGTACAACATGTGTAGGAAAAGCTTGGGATGTACAAACCAGGGGAAGGCAGGCAGTATGTAAATGACCTAAAGAATCGGGAGACCCTCGGGCAGGTGCTTACGGCTGCCTGCCTTTCCCCGTCACTGATGAACCACTACTGCCTGTGGAGTAAGTTTATTCTTATTTTACATAATAGGAAACACACACACACACACACACACACACACACACACACACACACACACTCGACAGTCATTCACCCCAAGCTGCAAAGTTATTAAATGGAAACTCAACTGAACAGCTCATGTTTTCTCAGTCACATAGAATGTGCTAAAGGATTTGTAGTTGAATTACATAAAGATATTTACTATGCGATCCACCATCAAGGCAAGTTTCAGGGGCGAGGTTGGGGAGTCACTGTTAACACAGACACATAGGACAGCGGGAGGTCTGGGCTGAAAGGAAGCGAACAAGAGGGATTTGGGAGGCTGGGAACCGAAACCTCACCAGAAGGCCAGAGCTCTGTTGCAGTTCACACTCTGCCTATGTACCTGCAAGCAACTCCTTCTCCCCTCTGGGTCCTAGGATTCACAACAGCAGAAGAGAAAAATTGAACAACCTGCAGGCTGAGCAGCCTTAGTCCAAAGTCTGGTTAATCTTGATCATTTAGAATCCCCTTGAAGACTCATCTGGGTAGTCTCTGGAGGTGTTTCCGGAGAGCTTTAAGTGAGGGGCAAGACCCACACTGAGGGTGGGAAGCACTGTATGCGCTGGACCCCAGGACTGAATATCAAGCAGAAATGGCTGGGCACCAGCACCCATCCTGATCTCTCTGACTGGACACCGTAGGGCTAGCTGCACCATGCTCCTCCGTTACAGCCAGACCCACCCTCACCGCCACGCCTTCCCACCGTGATGGACGGCGTCCTCCCACCGTGAGCCCAGACACAGCTTTCCTTCCCTGAGTTGTTTCTGTCATGGGTTTGATGACAGCAGCGAGAAAAGTCCTGGGTGCACCCGGAAACGCAAAACTGTCTTGAGTACTGGTGTGATGGGACCCTCACGAAAGCCCAGATTTTAAAGCTGGGCATGGTGGTGCTTACCTGGAATGCCAGACTCAGGACACTAAGACAGGAGGATTCTGAGTTTGAGGCCAACCTATCTCAAAGAAAGGAAGGAAAGAAGGAAGGAGGAAAAGATGAAAAGGAAAGAGAAGCGTTCTAAAATCCCCAAACTCCAAAATCTGAAGCACTTCTGGTCCAAGCATCTTGGATAAAGGATATTCAACTTGTCTCACTGTAAAGGCCTTTCGAGCTCAGCTGTTTCATGGCTCAGCCACTGTCCAGAGCTTACTCAACCTTCCTCAATGTGCTAGCATCTTTTTTGAACTCTCTTCTGACCAGCTGCCACACTTTCTGCTTCAAGTCATGGAAGTTGAAGGCGTTCATTCCCTTCTTTATCACATGTCCCACATTCTTTCACATTATTTGGACGTCTTTCATCCATCCATTCCTGCCTCCCTTTTCTGCCAGCAGCATGCTGGCTCAGGTTGCAGCTGCTTTCCAACTCATCCCTCTGACTCAGCTCTGCCCCAGCTCACGGACACTACCAGACCCATGTTAGTACAAGAGCTTGAAGCCGTTCTCTCCTCTACGTTCTCAGTGAGCCCACCACTTAAAGTGGTTGCCCTACCCTCCAAAGCATTCTGATTCTGGTCCCAGAACAACTTCTCTGCCTTCCCTTATTATCCACACATGTGCCTGGATCTCTGTGCAAGTCAACAGGCTGGAAGGCCCCAGAAGGATTGGCAGGGCAAACAAGGGTGGCCAAATGTAGTAGGCAACAGTCTAGACAAGAACACCGCGGGGTTCTCTGCCATTTGGATGGTGAGTTGTGCTCTGCAAAACAATTCTATTGACTTTTCATTAGATTTTCACAACCACCTGTGGCCACCAGCCAACCTGCTGCCTCTCATTTCATAAGGCCCAGAGACAAAATTGCTCAATCGTTATCTGTCAAGAACCACAACCCAGGGCCCTAAACTCTCAGACGTCTTTTCCTTCTTATGTGTTCTTAGATGTCTCCTAAAATCTCCCCCAAGGAAACACCCTTTCCCTCAAAGACCTTCACCTTGAGATAGTCTCATGTAGCCTAGGTGGGCTTCACACACACTCAACAAGTAGCCAAGGCTTACTTTGAACTTCCCGAGTTCTAGGTGTACACCACCATGACCGACTTTTGAGCTGTAGCTCTAGAAGCCAGGGTTTCGTGCATGCTCAGTAAACATTCTACCAACTGAACCACATTTTCAGTCCATCAAAGGGCTTTTTATATGAATGCCAAAGAGGGGGGCAAGGCTGCAGGAATGACTCGCCTCAGTTCTGGAAGTTTCCTGCAGGAATGATACGCCTTTGACTTTGGAAAGACAAGATGTCAAAGCCCCCCAGACACAGGTCTTCCAAAGGGCTCTTTGTGAGGAAGGAGCAAGTGGGCAGTTTAACCTCCCTCTGCCCCACCCCCACCCCAGTCACCAGGCCCCTGCTGCTAAGGTGTCACCAAGGGATCTCACAAGGCCAGTGGTACTTCATTCTGGGGTGAGGCCCCAGGACTGCAGCATGGAGTTTTCCTGCAGCTGCAACTGCCAAGCTGCAGTTGGAGCAACCCACTGGGCTTGATTGTCCCAAGGTTGTTGAGGTCCAGGAGGACAATGCCAAGGGCATCAAAATGACGTCAGTGAATCAGAGACTGTCCTTCACCTGAAATGGCTCAGGGTTCCCTAGGATCCTCTTTGAGAGGGCCCTATAGCTGTGCCTTTGCCCTTGGCCCTACCTGGCACAAAAAGTGCCAACCTGGAAGAAGACTGCCCGCCCCCACTGTTTGCAAGTCTGGGTGTTCTCTGGATTTATCACACAAACTAGAAAGGTCAGAGGTGAGAGGTTGTGGGTTTATTCAGGGAGAAGTTACAGATTTCTCTAATTACTGTGCTCATGTGTCTCCTGCTGCGGAGCAGGAAACCTCAGAGGGAATGCTGCCTCCTCACCTTCATGGCCCTAGCCCATGTGCTGATAGCCAGACTAAGTTCAGCATAGAGGGCATTCTGCCATTTCAGCCTGTGATTCTCCTGTAACCCAAAGTGGGCTCTGCCCTCTGTGAGCCAAAATGTCTTTCTATATCAGCAATGAGTTGCCTGGGCTTTTCCTTGTCTTTGGAGTTCTCCAGCTCAGCTTTGGGGAGGTGAACATGGATTTCCTGGGAAATATTCCCACACTCACAGGAATGCTGTACCCATAGCTTGGCAATTCCTGTTCCTAGCTTCCTTTTGGAAAGTACCCCAGGGAAGGGAGTCCAGTGTGCCACCAGAAGTCTTGAGGACCCACTTCAAGCAAACTTTGCCAGCATCATCTGGGAGGCTGTAGGCAGTGGGTAGAGACCATCACTTCATCCTGGATTCCCTCACCCCCTGAATCACAAAGATGCGCCTGCCTCCTCCTCCTCCTCCTGGGCTTAATGATTAGCATCAGGGGAGGGTAAACAGCTTTGGACTCATGGTCTTGTTTACCAAGTGCCTTCCCTTCTGTCATCTCCACATCAAAGCTTTGAGGGTAGCATTATCTTTACTTTGATGACGAGGACGTATGACATAAGTGGCCTGAAGTCAGGTGGCCAAGGCTCAGTAGGCCTGACTCCGTGTCAGAGCTTTGTCTACACCTGCAGCTGCCAACACCAGTCCTTGGACCTGTGCTGGGCTCACTCCACACGGAATCAAGGCCCTTGTTCCCAGAGATGCTGATTCAAGACCACAGGAACATACCATTTAAACAAAAGATTTCTCTCCTCTGCTCTTCTCCCATCAGGGCACAGAACCTGGCTTCTAACACTGTCCTCACCATCCGTCTTTGGCCATCACCAATGAAGACTTACCTGTCAAGTTGAGTCTCATAGGAGAGTCTCAGGGCTGTTTGTTTAAGTTGAACTAAGATGTATCGTATTGTATGTGTGTTTGCCCATGTGCACCATGTGCATGCAGTGCCCAAGGAGGCTAGGAGAGAGTGTCAGATCCCCAGGAACTGGAGTTTTGATGATTGTAAGCTGCCATGTGAGCGCTGGGAACAAAACCCAGTCCTCTGCAAGAGCAAGTACTCTTAACTGTGGAACTATGAGAGTCTATGTTTTCGAATCCTGGGCCCTAGCTGTACTCCACGGTCTCTAAGTGGCAGCTCTACCTTGATTGCTGAAGTCAGGGTCCTCCCCAAACACCCTCTTGTCTCTATACTGATCACACTGAACTCACAGGTACATTGATAAATCAGATGTTTTTCCCAAGGCTGGCCTCAAATTCATAATCCTCCTGCCTCTCGAGTGTTGGGGTTACAGGTGTATACCACCCCATTTGACTCAGTCAGATATTTTTTAAATCTATATATCTCCATATCCAGATCTGTTTTATTTATGGTTCCACAGAACAATCCACTTGAATGAATTACAAGTAAGAAAACATACTATTATATAGAACAAAACTAACCACAGGTCTGTACCTGAGACGGGTGCCCAGGTGGATGTGGGAGCTGCTACCACATGCCATAGGGCTCCAATGTCCCTCTCCCAACACCAGGCCATTTCTACTTGCTGACTGCCTCCAGGGTGTGTCTTATTGGCTTAGCCCTCTCTGCTTCTGCCTTCTAATTCCCTCCGGGGCATGTTGTGTAATTTTTGTCTATTCTGATAAATCACCCAGACTACAGCTATGGCTTCCCCATCCCAGCAAAAAGACAGAAACTGTACTAGGCACTGAAGCTCTTTTTTTTTTTTTTTTTGGTTTTTTTGAGACAGGGTTTCTCCGTGTAGCTTTGCGCCTTTCCTGGAACTCACTTGGTAGCCGCCCAGGCTGGCCTCGAACTCACAGAGATCCACCTGACTCTGCCTCCCGAGTGCTGGGATTAAAGGCGTGCGCCGCCGCCGCCGCCGCCGCCGCCGCCGCCACCACCACCACCACCACCCGGCTGGCACTGAAGTTCTTTAATGGGAGAATCAACCTCCTCATTTATCTCAGGCTTAACCTTCAGGGTTCCCCTTACAGACAGGCTCTCCCTCTCCTCTAAGACCCAGTCATTCACTTGTGCCCAGGATCCAGTGCTACATGCCTGCAGGACCATAATTATCATGATCCCTTAGGGCTATGGCTGAAAAGAGGCTCCCAGAAAAAAAATGGCATCAGCTGAAAGAACAAGGTGCTGCCTCTTGGCTATGTCTAGGGAGGCCAGCAGAGAGGACCTGAGGGAGCAGGGCTTAGTGTTACTCCTCTGCTAAAGGCACTGAGTCCCTGAGTTCTGTGCTGCTGTGTTCTGAGACCCCAAGAAGTGAAAAGACTCCAACATCTCTTGGGCTTAATGGTCTTCTCAGGATCAATGCCATTAACTCCTCCTTTCCTCCCGTCCACTGGCTCACAAGAAGGTTGGCATGTTGGTAATGACAAGGGAAGGGTGACTGGAGCCCTCAGGAATTCATAGACTGGCCAAGAAGACAAATGCTGTCAATCCATGTAGAGCACACTGAGGTGGAGCAATTGGAAACCCCAGGCACTGCTGATGGGAATGGGTGCTATGAAAAACAATATGGGGGTTCCCTCAAAGCTTTAAAAGCAGAACTACTGCATGATCCAGCAATTCCACTTCTGGACATGTTCAAAAGAAGTGAAATCAGGATCCTGGGGAGATATTTATACATATTCATAACAGTATACCAGAAACAGTCAGAAATGAAAGCAACCCAGTGTCCATCAACAAACGATTGGATGGGTGATATGTGGCATTTGCGTACAATGGAAGCTGTATTACTCAGCCTGAAGAAGAAAGGAATCAGGCTGGTGGCACATGTCCCCAACCCCTAGGACACTAAAGTAGGACAGTTGTGGCTACATAGTGAAACCTTGACTCAAATGATTTTTTTAAATATTTATTTTTTTATGTACATTTGTGTGTGCGCATGTGCCTGAGTGTATGGGTATGTACCACATTCCTGAAGGAGAAGAGGGTGTCAGATCTTCTGGAACTGGAGTTACAGGTGGTTGTAAGCCACTGTGTATGTTGACTTAAACTTGGGTCCTCTGGAGAAGCTTAGCGTTCTCAACAGATGAACGATTTCTCAAGAATTTTTTTAAACTAAAGGGCGAGTGGGCTGAGGAGGTGGTTCAGAGGGTAGGAGCGCTTGCTATGCAAGTGCAAGGACCTGAATTCAAATCCTCAGAACCCATGTAAAAATTCAAACATGGTTTTATACATGCCTGTAGCTCCATGGGAGGCAGAGACAGGATGATCTTAGGGCTTTTCCACCCGCTAGTCTAGCTCTATATTCAGGTAGAGACCCTGTCTCAAAGATGTGAGGTGGAGAGTGATAGAGTGGACACCCAACGTCCTTCTTTGGCCTCTACGTGTGTGCATACACATTCCCATATAACACAAAACACACACAAAAGGAAAGGAAAGGAAACTGACATGTGGCCATATGCTGTGGCACATGGATGAGCTTTGAGGCTATTGTGCTAAAATAAGCCAGGCACAAAAAGACAGATGCTGCATGTTGCCATTTAATGTGTGAGGTGCTTAGTCAAGCTCATCCAGACAGAAAGTGAATGGTGGTTGCTAGGGGCTATGGGAGGAAGTAGGAGCTGTGGGTCTTACTATGGATTTTCAGTTTTGCCGGAGTGATCGTCTCACACAATACCAATGTATCTCATGCTATTGAACAGTACACTTTAAGATGGACAAGGTGGTAAAGTGTATGTTACATGTATTTTACCACAATTTTGAAAAATGGATGGTGCTTTGGAGATGGCTCACCAGGTAAAGCATTTGTTGGACAAGTGTGAGGACCCAGCCTTGGGATCCTCAGAACCCAAGTGAAAGCTAGGTGGATATGGTGGCCACCTGTAATTCCAGTGCATGAGAAACAGAGACAAGCCAGTTGGTAAGTTCTGGGTTCAACTGAGAGACCCTGCCTCAATATATAAATATAAAGTGGAGAGCAATTGAGGAAGACATAGATGTCAATCTTGGGCCTCCAGATGTACACACACACACACACACACACACACACACACACACACATACACACACACACCTCCAAAATATATACCCCACATATACAAGCACTCATACTCATATGTGCAAGCACTTACACTCATATGTGTGTTCACCACATAAATACACACAAATAATTTTGAAAAAAGACCTCTGTGTGTTCAGGGTGAGCAAATGCTTTACAGAAAGGTGAGCTGCTTCTAGCTCCTCAAGTTGCACAGCCCCTACTGCAACTCCATGACTCAGCTCTGCCAGTGTGGCTTAAAATCAGCCCTAAATGATGAATACACACATTCACCTGGCTGGTTCCGATAAAACTTTATTAGCAGAAGCAAATGGGGAGTGGGCTTGTCCTGCAGGCTTCAGATCCAATGGTCTGGAGGCTACTGGCACGGGCTTCTTTGGTCTGTGAAGTGAGCTCCATGTTAACACATAATTTTTCTGAGATATGATAATCTCAAAAGGTCATTTTTCCTGGAGGACAATGACAGTTTTGAAACTTATTACCATACTGCTTTATTTTCCTTCTTGTTTTCTCTTGCCATTGTTTTGAGGCAGATACTATGTATCCCAGTCTTGCCTGGAACTCAGCATGTAGTTAAGGAGGACTTTGAACTGCTAACCCTCCTGCACCCATTTCCAGTACTGGGATTACAGGTGTTCACCACCACACTCAGTGCCATTAAAATAAAAGCACCTCTGTAAATACTCTCCAGGAGCTAGCCTTACTATCTCGTTCCTCATTCACAGATCAAATAAACCCAATGCTTGTTTTTCTTTTTAAAAGGGTCTGAAAAGTGGAGACGACTGGTCTGTGTGAAGGTTAGGTGCAGTCAGGGCACGGCTGGAGAGGTGGCTTGGGGATGTAACGGGAAGCCAGCACACCTGGCTGGGATCCCCTACAGTGGTTCTTATTTCAGGATCTCCAACCCCGTTCCCAAGGGCTCACGTGGTCTTCTGCAGTAGTCAGTCTCCAGTAGGACCTACAGAGAGGCAATGGAAAGAGGTCAAAGTTGGAGAGCTCAGAGCAGGAGGGAAGGCCCTTCTAATGCTGCTGCTGACTGCTTGATGCTGAGAATCCTGGGTAGACACCTCAACTTCTGAATATCTTTTTCTCCTCCCTCACACTCTAGTAATGCTGGAGCCGGACACTGACCTTGAAGAAGGTATGCTCTCGGCATGGGTTCCTCATACTCCCATCATACCTAGGTACATTCCCCCACACCCAACATGGGCTTACATCATGACGGCTATCTGCCTTCTGCCTGGGAAGTGGCAATGGATCCTAAGAAGGGACCGGTACTGGCTGGGCACCCCTGCTATCTAAGGCTACTTCATTAGCTATTCCTTGATTCTGGTCATAATCAATCGCTGAGGCCTAACACAGTATTTTATATTTTTAGAGTCATATTTACTTTTTCCAGTGAATGATTACATGGCTCTCTGTGCAGTCTATAAATACAGACAGGGTTGGTCCCGTTCGTTGTACTGATGAGTGCCACCGTGCCAGAGGAAATGACTTGCATAGCACTTGGGTGTCACTGCAGGCCTGGGTTGCTATGACTGTCACTCTCCACTTCTTCCTGTTGCCCTTGTACGAGGACAAGGGGCTGTTCTTGGTGCCACTAGACTGATTGGGTAAGTGAAACAGCCTCTTGAACTGTTGACAGTCTGGTTCTAACAACGTGTGTGGTTGTAAAAAGGCTTGCTCTGTTTTGAACAGACAGAAGAATGTGTTGTGCATCTCCGGTCCCTTAACCCCTGCCTCAGCCTTCCTGTAAACACAAAACTGATCTGATTACTTGGGGATTTCTGTACCCTCTGCACTTGCGTTCTGATTTGCTGGCTGTGGTGGTGCCACTAGCTAAGGGCTTGTCTTGCTGTGACAAGGTCTTGTTGATTTGATCCCGGCTTCCTGCTAATCACAGTGCACACTCAAAAAACCCAAAGTCCTCCTCTAGGCAGGCACAGCCCCTGGCCTGAGTTGAATGAGCCTGTCTGCAGCCATACGGGTGTGAATTCACTCCTCCAACTCCTTCACAGAGCTATGGGGACAAGGCACAGTCACAAATAATCAAGGAGGTCATTGACATGCCGGCCTTGAAATGCACCATTCTGCCTGCTTGCACTTAGAGCTCTTCAGGTCAGCCTCTGGCTACTGTCCATTTCAGGGAGAGACTATCCTGCCTGACAGCTGGTATGCACTTCCACAAATATTTCCCAGCTCCTTTGATGGCCTACACATCCATGGTCAGGCAAATCCCTGCAGGCCCTTCCCAATCCATCCTTAGGAAATAAGCCATCAGACCTGGACATGGTGGCATGTGTCTGTATACCCTGCACTTGGGCGACAGAGGCAGGAGGACCAGGCTGGGCTATATGACACTCTGTCTCAAAGAACAACAACAAAAACAAACAACCACAACAGAACAAGAATAAACAATAAGCCAGCAATTCCACTCCTACATTTATCCGCAAGAGAAATGGGTGCACATGACCACCAAAACACACACACACACACACACACACGCCGGGGAATGATCTGGCAGCTTTAGCCAGATTGGAAGCATTCCAAAAGTTCGTCAAAGCAGAAAGCACAGAGGCCAGTGAGACGGCCCCGTGGGTGACACCAGTGCCACCAAACCTCAGCGGCTACCCCTGGTACCCACATGGTGGAAGGAGAGAACTGACGTCCATAAGTTGTCTTCTGATTGCACTTGTTCACCAGGGCATGGGTGCCCCCCATACACAAACATAAATAAATAAATGTAATCAAATCCTCATTTGGAGTGGTGAAGCTGTGGGTAGAGACATGAGGAGTCATTCATCCGACATAACACAAGCATCCCCCAGTCAGCCTCTGCTTACCTCGATACCTGGATCTCCATCTTTTTATGTGTATGGGTGTTTGCTTGCCAGTTTGTCTGTCTACCATGTGCATGCCTGGAACATGCATGAGAGACCACAACATGCAGTTACATCCCCTGGTTGCTGGTGGTTGTGAGACACATGTGAATGCCGGAAATCTAACCTGGGTCTTTTGGAAGAGCAGCCGCTGCTCTTAACCCCGAGCAGTCTCTCCAGACCCTGGAACAGGATTTGAATCAGACCCAGTCTGGAGTTCTAGTGGAATGTCCTTGGTAGCTGCTGTGTTTGTTTTAATCTTCTTCAAGTGATCTCACACATCTTCATGACTTTAGATAACAGACTCTCAGTCTTCTATATACAGTCCAGATGTGTTTTTTGTGTGGATGGATATGCCCTGTCCAAGCCTCTGGTGTTAAAACTTAATGATCAGTATGAGACTGTGAGTCCCTCCCTTATGGATGGAATTCAAGAGGCTTCACTCTGCCTCCACAACTGTAAGAGCTACATCTTTATTCCTTATGTTACCCAGCCTCAAGTATCCTGATATAATAGCACAAAATGTACAAAAACACAAAGGAATGTGCTTTGAGAGTTTATGATATAATGTGGGTTCTTGGTTGTTTACTTTTGTTTTTGTTTCTGAGACAGGGTTTCTCTGTGTAGCCCTGGCTGTCCCAACTCACTTTGTAGATAGACCAGGCTGGCCCCAAACTCAGAGATCCACCTGCCTCTGCCCCCTGAATGCTGGGATTAAAGGCATGTGCCACCACTGCCTGGCTATAATGTATTTTTTTTTTTAGAAAATATATCTCTGTTAAGATGACCAATGCCATTAACTTGAGGCAAATACATCTATTTCTCTTTTTACTTTACAATAATATTAGCAATCTATCACACAATGCAGCCTGAAAAGAGATTTTTAAAATTACAATGTAGAAATAGGATTTGTTTTAAAAAAAAATCAGAACCAGGGCTGGATATGTAGGTCAGTTGGTAGGGTGCTTGCCTAGCATTCACAAAGTTCTGTGTTCAATCGCCAGCACCTCATAACCAGGTATGGTGGCACATGCCTGCAATTCCAACACTCTGGGGGTAGAGGCAGGAGGATCAGAAGTTCAAAATCATGTTTGACTAGATAGTAAGTTTAAGACTAGCCTGTGACACATAAGACCTTGTCTCAAAAAAAAAAATTAAACTACAAAACCACCACCAGTGAGAGCTATGTACAAAGCTACAGGAGCCACAAGCCTCTTCTGGCACAAAACCCTTGTTTGTGGCATCCTTTAGGACTTCTCTTGGGCCCTTTATACCACATGGATGGGAAAATTGCACCTCAGTAAGAGAGTATGTCTACCTGGTCAGAGCTGGAGGCAGGCTGGGGTAGACAGCCAAGTTCGAGGTTTTCAGGGTAGGCGGGACACAGATCAAACCCCTTGGGCATCTGAAGGTCTTCAACCCTTCAGAGAAATAGACTAATGCAGTAGATTTCCCAATGACCCTGATGCACAGGGCCAGAGAGTGTGGGGCACTTTGCTCCCAGCCCTGCCCACCAACCCACAGACCCAATGTGTCTGTTGCTACAGTAAATAATGACAAATGTGTGGAAGGTTAACCACCTGGCTGGGGGTTGGCACAGCAAATCAGAGTCAGATAACATCTTTTATCTGGGTACTGTGGTGTTCATGAACAATAATCCCAGCATTTGAGAGAAAACTGTAAACAGGAGGATTGCAGTCTCAGAATAAAGTCTGGGCTGTGTGTTGGACTGTCTCAAGACATAACAAAACTAAACAAAAGTCCTACAGACATTCCTACTCATGCTACGATGTGTGTGTGTGTGTGTGTGTGTGTGTGTGTGTGTGTGTGTGTGTGACGCATGCAATGTGTGTATGGGTGTACTCCATGCACGCACACATGCACAGAGGCCAGAGGAAGATGTCAGGTGCCCTGCTCTGCCTTATTCCATTGAGACAGGATCTCTCGGGGTTGAGGATTTAGCTCAGTGGTAGAGCGCTTGCCTAGCAAGCACAAGGCCCTGGGTTCGGTCCTCAGCTCTGAAAAAAAAAAAGAGAGAGAGACAGGATCTCTTACTGATCCTGGAGCTAGGCTGGCGATCAGCAAGCCCTAGCAATTCTCATGACTAACAAAACAAAACATGGGTGCTGGGATTTGAACTCAAGTCTTCATTCTTGGTTAGCAAACTCACCCACTGAAGCATTTCTCCAGCCCCTACTCATACTATGTTGAATCTACTTTGCTTATTGTTTTTCAGGTTTAATAATGGTCTTTTTGTTTAAGTCCTTATCTTTATAATGAAATACTTACAAATGAAACGCTGATATCTGGGAATGACTCCAAGGTCCAACAGAGGAGACATGGGTGAGGTATGGGTGACATGAAACTGCCATGAGTTCCAAACTGTGGGATCTGGGTCATGAGTGTAGGAGGCTCAGCAAACTGTTTTCTCTGCTCCGTTTAAAGATTCTTATAACCAGGAAAATGAAACCCTTCTTATCCCACACTAATCTCCTACATCATTTTCTGACCACATCTAATCTCATCTGAAATTCTAGCACTGAGGTCACAGAAGGCTAAGGGGAAGGAGAAAGGAAAGCCACCAAGAAACACCAAGTGGCCACAGGGGCCTGACAGGTAACTTCTATCGCTTCCTGCGTAGTCAGAGAGTAAAACTAACACAAAATTTCTGCTTCTTTCATTACTTATGACACTGTAGAGTGCCATGGTTTAGATGAAGTGTGTGGTGATATATTGTGTACCCCAATAAAATTTGCCTGAAGATCAGAGAACCAAACAAGCCATTAGATTAAACATAGATGCCAGGCAGTGGTGGCACACACCTTAAATCCTAACACTCAGGAGGCAGAAATCCATCTGGATCCCTCTGAGTTCAAAACCACCCTGGACTACATGAGATTGACTCAGTCTAGGAGAGAAACAGAGCCAGGCAGTGATGGTACACACCTTTAATCCCAGTACTTGGGAATCAATCTCAGCTCTTGAAATCTAATGCCTTTGCTTGGGAAGCACACACGCCTTTAATCCCAGCACTAAGAAGGAAGTGATATGGCTGGGTGAAGAAAGGTATATAAGGTGTGAGGAGACAGGAACTAAAGGCTTTTCAGGCTGAGGAGTCCTAGAGGTAAGATGTGGCAGTGGCTTGTTCCTTTGTCTCTCTTATCTTTCAGCATTTACTCTAATATCCGGCTCTGGGTTTTTTATTGGAAAGACGATTTTAGCAATTCCTGTTACAGCAGTGTGTTGTCCTAGGGTCTGGGTACTAACTAGATGCTTGATCCTCAGGTATGGTAGATTGAAGGAGAATGCCCTTGCATAGGCTCATATATTTGAGTGCATGGTCTGAAGTTGGTGGAACTGTTTGGGAAGGATTAGGTGTGGCCTTGAAAGGTTTGTGTCACTGGAGTGGGCTCTGAGGTTTCAAAAGCCCACACCATTCCCAATTAGCTTTCTCTGTGCTGCCTGTTTGAAGGTAAGGATGTGAAGATCTCAGCCACAGCTCCAGTGCCATGCCTGCCTGCTGCCATGCTCCCCACCATGATGGTCATGGACTTGTCCACTGAAGCTGTAAGCTCCAAATAAACTCTTTCTTCTATAAGTTGTCATGATCATAGTGTTTCATCATAGCAATTGAAAAGTAACTAAGACATGAGGTAGACTCAGCAGCTGGCCTCAGTAGGGTGATCCTGGTGTTAGGGTGCTGCTTTAAGCAGGAGATACCTTTCTGGGGGAAGTTGTTACACAGAGCTGAGTATGACCCCTGGTTGCTCTCCAGTTTCCATTTTTGAGACATGATCTCTTGTTCCTACATGTTTCCATCATTGCTACCAACCATGAGGAGACACAGTCAAGTGGGGGAGGCCTCACCAGAGCCTGTGAAATCATATTTAGACTTTCAGCATCTAAAACTGTGCCAAACAAACTTTCTTTATAAATTAGCCTCCCCTTCAGGTATTTTGTTACAACAACAAAAACTAGCAAATACACACACACACACACACACACACACACACACACACACACACACGGTAGCTAAACAGTGTAGGTGGGATTCAAGGTGAGGGGTTCATGGAGACCCCTCTGGGGATGGCTGAGGACAATTCAGAACTTCTGGGAACTTTCATGAAAGGATTAGAAATGATTCAGTGCTGGGATCTCACTCTGATGGCTGAATGCCCTGGGTTTGGGCCAGTCTGCCATACAGAGGTTATCCAGCCAAGTCCAGGAAGAACACCGAGAGCCTGTCTGCTCACCCTAGAAGGTGATTAAGGTCACCCAGGGAAAGAGGACAAAGTAATGGTGACTTTTTTCTTTAGTCTGCAAAAACCCTGTGGATTCCAATTTGGCCTAAAAAGAAAAGAACTGTGGGTTAAGAGAAGAAAGGGTGAGCTGGATGGCGGTAGTGTACGCCTTTAATCCCAGCACTCAGGAGTCAGAGCCGGAAGAATCTCTGTGAGTTCGAGGTCAGCCTGGTCTACAGAGAGAGATCCAGGACAGGCACCAAAACTACACAGAGAAACCCTGTCTTGAACAACAACAACAACAAAAGAGAGAGAGAGAGAGAGAGAGAGAGAGAGAGAGAGAGAGAGAGAGAAGGAAGGGTAAATCCAGGTGTAGTGGCAGGCACTTGTAACCTACAGCTGTAAGGGACATGGCCACATCTGCCTGGCTTTGGTTACTCCTCACAGCCAGCATGTTCATACGTCATTCACTACCTTCAGTTCTTGAATCACCCTTTCAGGTCCCCTTAAGCTTTCTGCTGGCATGAGTGTCTTATTCTACTAATTCACAAGAACTCTGTACTAAGTGTTAACTGTAACACAGGGACAGGAGGATGGAGAGTTTGAGACTAAACCTCATAGTGAGACCCTGCCTCAAAAACAGGAGAGACAGGAACAGAGAATCAAAGAGAACAACCCGGAGTAGAAAATAACATAAAAGGAGCTGGCAAGATGACCCAGTGGGTAAAGGAATTTGCCATGCAAGCCTGGTGACCTGAGTTTGATCTCTGGCACCCACTTAAAGGTGGGAAAAGAGAGTCCAACTCCACAAAGCTGTCCTCTGACCTTTACCTATACATTGTGACACGTGCCCCTCACCACACACACAATAATGATAATAAATTTGCAAAAAGAGGAACATCATAAATGAAACTCAATGACAGACAACTAGAAGATAAAAGTGTGTTACATTAACACTTAGTAGAGAGTTCTTATGAGATGGTGAACAAGACCCTCATCCCAACAGAAAGATAGAGTACAAACATGTAACTCAAGAAATAGGAGGAGTGAATATCATATGAACATATGTGCTGTCCTGAGTAAGCAAAGCTCTGCAGAATGGTGGCCATGCCCAACGGTATCCTTCCACAGTTTCAGTTATCTTGGTTAAGCACAATCCAAAAATATGAAATGGAAATTCTAGAAACAAACAAGTTACGTGTTTTAAATGCTGAGTAACCAAATGACATCTCACATCTGGGCCATTCAGCCCCACCCAGGATGTGAGTCACCCCTCTGTCCAGACCATCCATGCTGGATACACCAAACATCTGCTGGTCACATGGCAGCCACGTGATTATCAGATCAACTGTTCAAGCGACTCTCACAGAGTAACCCCACGCTCTGTCACTGTCACTCACCTCAGATTTCACCACTTGAGTGGCTCTCCTCACAGAGTCATTGTGCCATATCACACTGTCATAAGAAGACATGGCAATACAATCAGATACTCTCAGAGACTATATTTGCATGTTCACTTTTATTACTGCGGATATATTAACATTAGCATGCTGTTATAATTGCTCTGTTTTAATTTTATTTATTTTAAGTGTGTGTGTGTGTGTGTGTGTGTGTGTGTGTGTGTGTGTGCCTGCTTGACTATATACGCACCAACTGTGTATGGTGCCCACAGAGGCCAGAAGAGGGGCTTGGATCTCCTGGAGCTAGAGTTACAGGTCATTGTGAGCCACGCAAAGTGGGTGCAGGGAATCTAACCGAGGTCCTCTCAGAGAGCACCAAGTACTTTAACCCACCGAGCCATCCCTCTAGCACCCTGCTCTGCTACCATCAGCTGTTGCTTTTCATGTCTGACTGTGTCTAATTCACAATGAGGCTCGTCAAGATGCAGAGGTAGAGGAGACAAGCACAGCCCGTGTGGTGTCTGGTTCCCTGCATGGCTTCAGGCATCCACCGGGGATCATAGGATGTGTCCTTCATGGGTGTGGGTGGAGGACTCTACAAAACAGAAAAGAGGAATATATTTGGTCGTTCACACTGACCACCCTCTTAAAAATGGATAATATTTGGGATGAGGAGTTGGCTCGGTGGAGAAAGTACTTACCATGCAAGTGTGAAAACTGGAGTTCAAATCCCCAGAGCCTGTGTAAAGCCAAATAAGGATGTCTCAAATAAGGATGAGGAACTGACACCAGAGGTTGTCCTCTGACCTGCTCAGGTGCATCATGGCATTCACATATCTGCATTCACCCACATATATGTGCACATATATCACAAACACATACATACATGCACACAAACAAAAGGATAATATTCAAAGACTGCACGGATTCCATTACCACTAAACGTCGTCTAAACTAGTCAAAGAAGGAGATTTGATAATAGATAAATAAAGTATAAATAGTATTTGACCCAGTCATTTTCCTTCTAGGAAATTAATTCCAAGGAAGTGACAGGACAAAGGCCCGAGGGATGTACGGAGAAGCTACTCTGTGATTGGAGCCATGTCTTAGTTAGGTTCCTACTGCTGTGATAAAACACCACGATGAAAAAACTTGAAGAGGAGAGGGTTTATTCAGCTTATGCTTCCACATCACAGTTCATCATTGAAGGAAGTTGGACATGAACTTAAGCAGGGCAGGAACCTAGAGAGGCTGGAGCTGATGCAGAGGCATGGAGGAGTGTGGCTTATTGGCTTGCTCCCCATGGTTTGCTCAGCCTGCTTTGCTATAGAACCCAGTACCACCAGCTCAGGGATGGCACCACCCACAATGAGCTGGGCTCTCCCCCATCAATCACTAAGAAAATGCCCTACAACTGAATCTTATGGAGGCATTTTCTTAATTAAAGTTCCCTCCTTTCAGATAACTCTAGCTTGTGTTGAACTGACATCAAACTATCCAGCACAGAGCACACCGAGAAATAGTTGGACCTCCTCCATGGGGCATGCTCAGCCTCCTGTGTTCATTATGAGCATTCCTACAAACACGTGGACATTCAGAAGGCCTCTGCATCTGTAGTCTGCCCCAAATCCATGCCCTGGAGTTCCTGTCAGAGTCAAATATCTGGAAGGTTTCCCTTCATACCCTCAGCTCACTACATTTGCTTCCATCTCTTTTAGGTCACAGGTCACCAAAATCATGGTAATGGACGGTTGGGGAGAGCTCAGCAATAAAGTGCATGAGACCCTGGGTTCCATATCCCAAACCACACATAGGAAGAAGAAAGGAAGGAAGGAAGGAAGGAGAGAGGGAGAGAGAGAGAGAGAGAGAGAGAGAGAGAGA
>CABHPP010145661.1:20880-38404 GCA_902168425.1 Peromyscus attwateri | reverse complement strand
AAAATTTGTACTCAGTGACACAGGTTTTAAGATTCAGCGCCTTCCTTTTCTGTTTTGGTTACCACTGTGTCCCTGACACAACGCTTGGCATACAGTATTGTTATGGGAAAAAAAAAGAAAAAAAAAAAAAAAACAATGAATGGGTGAGTTAAAGTGAATGTTGGGGTCAAAATGGCGAGGTGGAGACCCCGAGGAAGGTAAAGAAGAGGTTATGTGTTAGGTATGAGAGAGCCAAGCTGGCCAGTAAGAGGAAGGAAGGACAGGCTGGGGGGCAGTCCTGGTCTTGGCAGGCTCTGACTGATGCCCCTGAGACCCCCCTGAGGAGCCTTTCCAGGCACCTTGCTCACTCACATATTCTTTTTTTTTTTTTTTTTTTTCTTTTTTTTCCAGAGCTGAGGACCGAACCCAGGGCCTTGCGCTTGCTAGGCAAGCGCTCTACCACTGAGCTAAATCCCCAACCCCCACTCACACATTCTTACACTTAATGCAGCTCATTGCAAGAGAGTAAATGGTGAGTAAAACTGACTTCTAAGAAAGCCTCCACCCGTTCCAGGAAGGAGACCATGCGGAGACGCCCCCACAGACAGGGAATTAGATGACGTAACCAAGGTAACAGCAAGGGCACCTTGGTAGTCATGTCTCCAGACAGTTGTTGGGTTGATGCCTCTTTAGAGCTAGACACATTTGCCCACACAAGCACTAATGTAGAGCCTGCATCCTCAAAGACCTGGCATCATTATCATATTAGTTTCGATACCCCTGCTCTTTTGTGGAGCTCATGAAAGGAGGGAAGATCTGTTCCATCATGATTTGGAATAAAAAAAAAATGGGTCACTTTATTACATGAATATGCTACCCACCTCATAAATATTCACACACTCTTCTTTAAAATCCACAACATAGAACCCAACATGCTGCTTTCCACCTTGCCAGAGCCTACCCCCAACTCTTGTTGGAGTGCTCTGCCTAGCTCTACTCAACTTCCGCTTTGCTAAACAAACTTCTGCTTAAACTGCCCGAGACTTAAGCTGCCTGAATCCATTTCTTCTTCAAGAAGAAGAGACCCGAGAGACCCTAGCACCATCACATCTGCCACAGTAGACCCAGTACGTGTGAGCTGCAGCCAGGAACACAGGATCTGCAACAGCATCCAACGGGGGATGAAGTGTTCTGGGCATGCTCTGGCCGCTGATCAGAATGTAAATCATAAAGCTCTAAGTGTGGACCGTTTACAGGCATCAAGCCTTCTCTCATGGTGCCTTAAGGAAGACTGACAGTCAAACTACTGTGGAAAGTAGAGGGGTCAAACACAGAGGTTGCTTATCCAAGCCATTCAGAGCTTTAAACATAACAACTAGTGTGATGCGCTAGCCTGCTAATGGATCGGAGCCTCTTTCCCAAGTAGCTATTGAGAGTCCTGTCCAGGTGTGGGGATGCACACCTGGAATCCCAGCTGCAAAATGCTGTCTCCTGGGTAAGACACAGCCATTGCAATCATGAACTCACAGCAGCTGCAGATGTCTGCATTGGGTCTGCAAAGAACAGGCCCAGCAACAGCCAGGGATGGATGGAAGAGGGGCTCACGGGACCGACCCACCCTTCACTGCTGAACTCCTGCTACTGAGAGATTCAGGGAAAATTGAGTGTTGGCCTTCAGTTGTGAACTCCTGTGAGGAGTCTCAATCCAATGGTCACACAGTTGGCTCTGGTTAAACTGAATGGGTCACAGAACAGAACAAAAAGATGTGACTGGAAGGGAGGAGGGGGGGTGGTGAGCACGGGAGGGAAACGAAGAACTGACTTAAGTCATTGAAAAAAAGAAAAAAGACAGTCTTTGAAACACAAAACGAGCCTTCACCAGCCACCAATCTGCTGATCCTTAATCTCGGGTTTCCTTCCCTCTAGACATGCGCAGTGAACTTCTCCGTTGTTTAGAAATTGCTCAGTCTATGGTATTTTGTCATAGCAACCCAACTGGAGTAAGACAACTGGTTTGTTCTGTGGCCTTGAGTCAGTCCTGAGTCCTCCTGAGCTTGTTCCCCAGCAACAAATGTAGGGATATTTTTTATTCTCTATCTACAGGGAAAAGGAGGAAGATGTCTGTAGGTTTTAAGGGGTGAACAGCACGTCTGTTCTCTGTGGGGAGCATAGTGTTACGTCGTATTCTTTCTTTCTCATTTGCCCCACAGCTGTGGCTGCCATTCTTGCCGCCATCTCTAGCCCAGGGCCAAAGCATTTAAGGAGTGGATGGTGGAGATAAGGAACAAGCCCCTTCCGACGCCCAACTTAAGGTACCCCAGGAAGGCACACTTTTCTAGACTGATGCTTAGGTCGTTTTATGGAGGCAGCAGGAGGCGGGACCTGTGCACAGATCTTTGTGACATTTACAAACGTTTCTAGTTGATCCGCACATACTCCTAAACAAGAAATACTTCCCTCCTGGACCCACACCCAACAACTGCCTTAAACAGCCTGAAATTTCCAATTATCCCAAATCCTCTTGAGTAGCGGAACATGTACTATATGTGCTGTACTCACGAATCATCCCCAAACGATTACAAAAATCTCAGCTGGGGCCCAGCAGCTGTTGCACAGATGTTCTGCATAGCAGCTGGAGCATTGTTTGGTATCAATAAACACCATTCTGAGGCAGAAGATGTGAGAGCCGAGATAACAACAGCCGTGAAGACCATTTGCAGGGAATAAGACCAGAGACTAAGAGTGGACCCTCGCTCCCAGCAGGCACTGCTCTCACAGCACACCCCCCCCCCCCCCGCACCCCACGCATGTGCACTATGACTGAGGTGCTGAGTGTTTGAGGGTCCCAGGCTCAGAATGTGTTCCATACAGCCAGTTTGCTATTAGAGATGGATGTTCAGAGGTAACCTCCACCTCCCAGTTTGTGGTTCCCAAGCCCTGCATGCACCCTTTGGCACAGCCCTCAGAGGTCTGAAAAGTTTGAACTCTGCGTATTTTGATGAGCATGCTCACGAGATGTTGTGCGCATCTTCAGATGTGAGCTGGCTGTAGCCGGTTTTAAAAGCCATAGATCCGCCTCTCCAGGGCATCCTGTTAATGTTCTTCTGTTCTCATTTCTGGCAGACAATAAAAATTGCTGCATTAACCAGCCATTGTTTGGGAGATGGTCAAGCAGTTCATGTGCCCACCAGCAGGGGGCTTGAAGACAGTCCTATTGTGTCCGCACTCCATGGGACTTGAGCCTAGATGGGAATCAAAGACAAGAGCCGCCTAGCTTAGCTCTCATTTTGCTGGTGTGGAAGCAAGGACCTAAATAGTACCATATTGTGCAATGTCACTTGGCCAGGTAATAGTAGCTAAAACAGGACCCCAAGCCTCCTAATGCCAACATCTACTTCCTTCGTCTGTCCATAGCTATACCCACATTCTAAGAGAAAATCGTTGTTTGCTGGTTAGAACATTGCTAATGAAAAGGAAAAAATTTCAACCAATATCTGATATTAAGAATGAATCGGTAAAAAGTGATATTTGAGCCATTTTGAGGGATGTCAGAAGAGGTGGGCCATGTGATTACACACCAAACTCCAAAGCCGTGTGTCCCTTGGAGGGATGAGCCTGCTCTAAAGGTTGAGGTTCCAAGTATCTCTTGGGTCTATTCTAGTGGACACCCAAATAAGCTGAGGCCATGTGGGAGTCTGGGTATCATGTGCTGCTCTGAATGTTGGGGCTGTCTAAGGACCAACCTTAGGTCATGTGGGTCAGGGGTCAGGAATGGACTTGGGTTACCACGACAGTCTTCCTTGAGCCTGTCCTCCATGAAAATAAGGAGACACACACGATGTCCCACCTTCCAGCCTGGCACACAGGTTGTCCCCTTACCTCAGGTATCAGTCACAGAACTGACTACAACCTTGAAATATACTTGCCCCCGCCTGTCTTCAACTCATGGTGAAGCTTTCTTTCCAAAGGCCATAACCAACATTTCGTCTTCCTCAAGTCTTGTGCTAGAGGACATTTTAAGCCCTCCAAGATGATCTCTTGCAGCCTCAGTTGTTTCCCTCTGGGTGACCAGGGACAAGCAAACCCCCACCTCTCAAGCTTCCGCCCACACGGAGGCAGCTGCAGGGCCTTCATTTTGACATCAATTCCACACCATGTCACATGGCAACTCAACACATCTTTTAGGAGTTACCTAGTGGGGGGCATCCTCTCCCGACACTGAAGCTGAGTAGCTACTGTAACATGCAGGTGAAATTTCTAGGAAAACAATCCCAGCCTGCAAAGCAGCCGGGGACACATGAGGATCAAAAGGACATGTGTGTGAGGACGACATCCCTTCCTTCCACATCTTCAGTGACAATGGTCTCAGAATTAGGTGGTGGGAGTTGGGGCCTGAAACACCATGGCTGGTTGGGATGAGATGAGGCACATGGCGGGCGGGGCTGGGGGCATCTGTCATCATTAACCTAACACGTGCTGTGCCCCTGCCAGATGCCACACACTGAGGAGTTCAAGGGCCATAGGAACTGGGAGGCAGGCCACTGGCACTCGACCTTGGCATGTGCAGGAGGGAGGCTATTCCTGAGAGAAGCGCCATGCATCAGAAAATGCTTCGTGCAGAGGAGGTATGCTGTGCTTTATAAAGAACATCGTGGGCAGAGCAAGCAACTCAGCTAAGCAAAGTAAGGGCTGAGAAAGCTGCTCCCTCCTTCCATCACCAGGTAGGTATGGGGGTGTCAGGGGTGATGGTCTGTGCTCCTTCCCATATGGGCGTTCGACCAAGTTACCATGGGTGTGCACCTGCTTGCCTTTGTAGCACTAATTTAAGTGCCTATAGGCCAGAGAGTCCCAGAGTGTCACCATCTGATGTTTCAGAGGACAGATCATCACCAAGAGCCTTGTCTGCTCTCTGGGCTGCTGTACTGAGGCAGGTACACTAGAACAGATGTTCTAGAGTCGGTGTGTTGGGTCAGGTGTAATTGAGAAGGGTTGCTATGGCAGGTATGCTAGAGCAAATATGCTAAGGCAGGGGTTCCTGGGCAGTGGTGCTGGGTGGTTCTGTATGCTAGGGCAGGCTGGGATCTTGGGCAGGTGTGCTGGCACAGATGTGTGGAGAAAGAATACTAGGACAGGTGTGCTGGGGCAAGTTTGCAGGTCCAGCTGTAACCTGGAATTGGCCAAGTCCTCATCTCCGCTTCCTCCTGGCTCACCTCTCTGTAGCTGGTTGTGCCAAGGACTAGCCTACACAGGTGAAGCCTATGTGGACCAGGACAGATTTTTCAGGTGTGCTGGAATAGATGAGGTGGAATTAGATCCAGAACCAAGGCTGGGCCAGAAGAGAAGCAGTCTGGGTTTGCATTTGCAGGGCATGGCTTTGCTGTGGGACCTTCCCCTTCCAGCTCTTGCAGGGTGCTTTGAAGCCACACATGGGCCGGATCTGCTCCTCAGTCACCAGAGGCAGGAGATGCAGGGTTCCCTTCTTTGTTCTTTGGGAAATGTTAGCCAGCCTTGGGCAGAACCTACCTGCCCTTCAGTGTGGGTCTTGAGGACAGTGGAGATAACATTCCCCAACAGCCACTCCCAAGCCTTGTGGATTAATAACTCCATTTAGAAGTAACTGGAAGTGATTTAGAATTCATTTCAGAAATACCCCCTGCCAGATAATTCCTTTAGTGGGGCCTGCCCGGAGTGTGCATTGCTCAGTGTCAGATGCTCAGTGCTCACAGATGCAATGCTAAGTTTGAGCAGATTTCCCACCCAGGATCTTGACCTTCTCAAGGCTACTTTTCTGATTTGTGGGTCATGGATGCCACAGCCGAGTGTCCCACAAGCTGTTTCAGGGAGCTGGAGAGAGGGCACACTGTGTTTTTTTTTTTTTTTCCTCCTGCAGAAGCAAAGCCGAGGGATCTTTTCTGTGCTGTATTCTTCCTTTATTCCTGATTAGAGGACAAAGTCTGTGGGAACACAAAGTCAGACAGCCTGGACACTGTCTCCATCCCTAAGCCCATAGACAAAGTGGCCTGAAAGTTCTCAGGGGCTATTGATGGGTCAGCAAGCTGGAATCTGGGTCCAGTCCTTTGGAAACTTCTGGGCAAGGGGTTTTGGGGACTGGGAGAATTGGCGAGTCCAGTAAGTTGAGCAGCTAAGAGCTTGACATAGAGGCAGGTGTGCCACAGAGGATCAGGAGAGGTGGCCAGTGGGCTGTGGCATGCCATGAATGCCATAGCAGTGCATAAGAGCTTCAGAAAGGTGGTTGACAGGCCGGAGGGTGGACATGGCCCAATACACAGGGAAAGCACAGCAGCCAGAGAGTCTGTGACCTAATACTTCATAATCCTGAAAATCTTTCACAGAGGATTGAGATTTGAGCTTTGTTCCCAAACATGGTAGAATTTGAAAGGCGTGTGTGTGTGTGTGTGTGTGTGTGTGTGTGTGTGTGTGTGTGTGTGAAAGGCGAGGACACACATTCCAGGGCACAGCAGCCCCAGGGCTCTGGATTGACCTGCAAACAGTGTACAGAGGGATGGAGAGAACAAGCCCTCACAGATGGGTCAGGACCTCGGTAGCTGCCCTCATCTGATGATTCTCACAGTGGAGAGCCTGCTGCGTGGGGTGCTTCAGAAACATGGCACAGGGTGACGTAAAAGTTTAGAATGACCCCTCAATTTCCAACCCTGTGATACCAGATGTTACAGTCCCCCGAAGCTACTGTGAGGCATTAGATGCAAGTGTCTTCAAATGGTTTTCTCTCATAGATTGAATTTTAGGGACCATACAATATCTCAGAGTTGGAGATCTGTGACTTCTAACTTGTTCATCTGAAGTATATCTTTTATAGTCAACAAGTTCTCATGATCCAAGACAGCTTGGGAGTCTAGCCTTCAGACTGTCCTTTCAGACAGGAAGGAGGAGGAGCTAGTGGGAATATGGAAGAGTAGAAATGTATAAGCTCTCCACTGAGAAGCATGGCTGATGCCCCCTTCCCTGAGTCTGACTATTTTGATCTCTGGAAGATGGCGGAAGGGATGTCATACCAATTTCTAGACTAATGCCAGCTTCCACACTCATGCAGAACAGACTTTGAGCCATGATCTGACTGTGCTGCCCTATCAGAGGGGGCCATGTTAGGGACACTGAATATCTTAGCTGATCCGTGCCTTCCTGCCATTCCCCAAAGTGCTGTGTGTGTAGATGAAGCTACAAAAGGACCCATGGACCAGCTTTATCCACCATCTGAGTATCACCCAGTGCCACAGGGGAGGGAGAATGGTGTCACCCACTTGAGCTCTGTATCTTTTCCAGAGTTTAAAACGTTAGCCTGACACCAATGTTTCAGACCCAGACCATAATAAGCTCTCTCCAAGTTTCCAATCCACAATATCGGAAAAGTAAGAAAAACAATATTGTTTTAGACCACAATGTTCTGGAACTCTAAACAGAGTTTTCCAGCAATAGGTGACCAGAGCAGAAGTCAGTACTTGTGAGTGGCCAACTGCCATTACACTTCATACGTCAGCCTTGGCTTTGCACTGGAGCATGGGCCATACCAAAAGGACCTCCAGAGTCTTGTTGAGGGAAGCTGAAATGATCCTCTGAGATGCTGTTGGCAGGAGCTTCCGTGGGAAGAAGATATGACTGTAGCTGCAGCAATGTGTCTGTCACATTGTCACCATTTATCAACTTGGAAACTAGAAAGGTGGCCAGTAAACAAAGGATTGGGCTGAAGACACCCAGGCCAGAAGCAGGAGGCACCATGATCTTCTCTAGCTGCAGGAAGAGGGGAACACGGAGAAGGGCTGTGAGGATCAGAGCACTGAGGAATGGAAAGGAACCAGGGCTTTCTGGCAGCAGTAATGGCTGCTTCTCATGCCCACCTCTGTGAACAAAAGTTCACAGTAAGAAATGGCTGACCACAAAAGACGAACATCTCACAGGTCTGGCTGTAAGACTTCCCCCACCTTTTTGAGTTTTGAAAGCTTTGGACATGTTGGGGGTTTCTAGAGTCTTGACAGTTCAATCTCATGGATCTGTTCATCCAGACAACAGGGCTTTTTAATAATTTTGCCGTGAGATGGCTCAGTGAGTTAAAACACTGGCCACTGAGCCTGACAACCTGAATTTGATCTCTGGGACTCATGTAGGTGGAGAGAACTGATGCCTTCAAGCTGTCCTCTGACCTGCACACGTGTGCCATGCCACATGTGTCCACACACATATGTGAACATACACACAATAAATAAATCAAAATGTAGTTAAATTATTAAAAAATAACCTGAGTGATTAATCCCAGGACTCTGGAAGCTGAGGCAGGAGGAGTGTTGTGTATTTGAGGCTAGCCTGGGCTACATAGTGAGTTCCAGTCCAGACTGAGGTACAACATGAAACCCTGTTGAAGAATACAAGAATTTTAGGGCATTGAGCATAACTCCCTCACCCTGTCTAATTAAGAAAGAAATAAGATCCCAATCTAGTGGACTTGACCATCCGACCATGGATTCAGGTATAACCATAAGGTTTTTATTTTTATTTAATTTATTTATTTTCAGATTCAGGGTTTTTGGTCTTTTTTTAATATTTTTAATTGAAAATAGATATTTTTGTCACATAATATATTTTGATTACCATTTTCCCTTCCCCAATTCCTCCCAGATCTTCTCCACCTCCCCACCCACCCCAATCTACACCTTTTCTTCCTTTCTCTCATTAGAAAACAAGCAGGCATCTAAACCAAAAAAAATAACAATGAAATAAGATAAAGCAAAAACAAACAAAGCAAAATAGGACAAACCAAAGGACTCATATCAGTTTGAACTAGAAAGCAAATACAGCAAAAAAGAAAGAAACAGGATTTCTATATAATGGAGTTGATTGTGGGTGGACTTGTGTTTTTAAAATATTTTTATTTTAATGAGGGAGTTCATAGTTTCACACCACACACACACACACACACACACACACACACACACACACACACACCACACCACACCACACCATCACCACCATCATCACCACCACCACTACCAGACTCTAGTGGCAGATTCCTACAGAAACCTAAAGAGAAGCTGGTAGACTGACCAGCTAGGAAAAGAAATTCCTGTTGTGACTCTAGTAGTTGCTCCTAGTGGGAAAAGAGAGCAGTGTGGTGGAGTCCACTGTGACCCTTGGGTAAGGAGGACATCATACATGGTGACAGGGCTGCACATGTGGCTTCCTGTTTCTTCACTGAGTGGTTCGGTGGGCTCCTGGGACAGGCTCCAGAAGTGGCTTAGAAACAGTGGCAGTTCTGGCTCCAGTGGACTTGGAAGTTACATCTCCGTAGGAGGAGGAAGTGTCACGTGAAAGTGACCTCAGGGTTGAGGAGTCCCTGCCACAGGCCCAGTGATCAGGTCCCCTTGTTTTGCAATATCACCTTATGTTTCTCCTGTGGCTCTCTGATTGTACCCAAGTCTGCTCAGTTGTCCCAAAGACACGCTGATCTCTTCCTCCAAAGGACAGCTTAGAACTGACAGATAAACTAAGGGCTTAACACTGACCTAGGCTCTCCGCCCACATGTGACAGTTGTGTAGCTTGGTCCTCTTGTGAGACTCCTAACAGGGGAGCAGGGGCTGTCTCTAACTGTTGTCTGCTTTGGGGATCCTATTCCTCATACTGAGTTGCCTCGTCTAGCCTTAATAGAAGAGGAGGTGCCTAGTCTCACAGCAACTTGATGTACCATGGCTGGTTGATATCCATGGGGGGCCTGTCCTTTTCTGAAGAGAAACTGAGAAGTGGATGAGGGGGCAGTGATGGGGAGGTACTGGGAGGAGAGGAGGGATGGGAATCGGCAGTCAGGATATAAAAATAAAGAAATAAATATAAAAACAAAAAACTAAAACCCTACAGTCAGGGTCTACATGAATCCTACTGCGTAGAAGGATGGCCATATGTGGAAGAGAGTCCCTAAATGTGGTTTCACTTGTCTTGAGGGCGAAGTTCTGGATCCCTGCTCTCAGCCTCTGCCAGCGACTTGGTGTCTTTTTTCTAACTCTCCCTTGAAGTAATGGCATTAAAAGAATGATGTGACACATTTAAACTGCTTTGAATTAAACTATGAAAAGCTCTTCCGCTCTTGTGCATTTTACTTACTGCAAAGAAAGTAAAACATGCGCCAGTTTGAGGGCCTGGAGCCGAGGCTCCCTTTGGGGAGCTATCCGATGCCTAGACCCTAGTCATTCACGGCTGTGTGTCTCTGTTTTTGGAGCCATGACAGCAGAAACCTCCAGGGACAGACAGAGGAAGACGAGTGGGGAGTGGTGCGCCGGTGGGGGCCACAGGCACTAGGAGCTGACCCACAGTCTGGTTTTTACTCTCTCTTCATAACTTTTTCCTAAGTGAGCAAATGTCTTTCTATAGAAATTTTAGGTTTTTTCCAAGTGGCGTTCCAGGCAGAGCCAAGCCTGTGTTTCTGAGAACACACTTGTCCCAGTCTACAGCGGTAGATAGCAGCACTGGGGAGTTCCCCGTCGTTAACAGAGGTGCGGGGGCCAAGCAGAACTACAGAGAGGATAAGATATAATCTAGTGCAGCCAGGAGGCAACATGGTGCCCTGGTTTCCTAAAGCAACCATCCTAGCTGGTAGAGGAAGACCAGGGAGTTAGGCTGACATCGAAACAAGTGGTTTTGCTTAAGATGAGGAGTGAACTCATGTTACCGGAGAGGCACTGGTAACCCTGGGTAGCTGTTGTTCAGGACCCTCTAAACAGAGCACTTGTTCTCACAAACCAGGATGGCCTCTGGGGACCTTGGACCACTCTCTCTTGCTTTTAGGAGTCCAGCGGTGTTGTCTAGCAGTGGCTGTCTCCCAGGGCTGGAACAGAGCAAGACTGCACCTGGACCCATGCGGGCTCTGGACCCGTGCAGGCTCTGCAACCACGGCTTCCTCCAAGGGTTGCTGAGTCTCTGTAACAATGCTTCAGCAGAAAGTGTGTCCCACCTAAAGTTTCTAGGAAGAAGATGTCTCTCCTCTCGCTGTGGAGCAGAGCGGGGGTGGGGGTGGGGGTGGGGGGGAGTGATGTCACACATTTTCTTCATCCACAGAAAGGGTACAGCTTGGTCCTTCCCAGCTGCATTTCAGAAAAGGATAAGAAAGGCAGAGTCTGTCACCCTAAGACTCAGGAGGTAGAGGCAAGAAGATAGGGAGTTCATAGTTATCCTCAGCTACATAGAGAGTTCAAGCTAGACTTGAAAAAAGAAAAAAGATACTTATAATAACTATCAAGAGTATTCATTTTTAGGTGGAGAGATGGCTCAGAGGTTAGAAGCACTGGCTGTTCTTCCAGAGTTCTTTTTTTGTTTGTTTGTTTTGGTTTTGTTTTTTTTTTGAGACAGGGTTTCTCTGCGTAGTTTTGGTGCCTGTCCTGGATCTTGCTCTGAAGACCAGGCTCGCCTCCAACTCACAGAGATCCACCTGGAATGTTAGGAAATATTCAGATTTCATACTGTGGTGGTTTGAAAGAAAATGGCCCCCTGAAGGAGTGTCACTATTAGGAGGTGTGGTTTTGTTGGAGGAAGTGTGTCACTGTGGGGGCAGGCTTTGAGATCTCTTTTGCTCAAGCTTTGCTCAGTGTGACAGTCAGTCAACTTCCCGTTGCCTCTGAGTCAAGATGTAGGACTCTCAGCTCCAGCACCATATCTCCCTACACGCCACCATGCTCCCTGCCATGATGATGATGGACTGAACCTCTGAAACTGTAAGTGAGCCTCTCCAATTAAATGTTTTCTTTCTAAAAGTTGCCGTGGTCATGGCATATTTTTTCAGAAATATAAACCCAAACTAAGACACATATACATATGCACAGGCACACACATCGTGTACTTTTATAATAATAGATTAATTAAGAAGTCTTGGGGGCTGGAGAGATCGTTCAGAGGTTAAGAGCATTGGCTGCTCTTCCAGAGGTCCTGAGTTCAATTCCCAGCACCCACATGGTGGCTCCCAACCATCTGTAATGAGATCTGGTGCCTTCTTCTGGCATGCAGGCATACATGCAGACAGAACACTATACATATAAAATGAATAAATAAATCTTTAAAAAAAAAAAGGAGTCTTTAAAAAGTTTTCAATGAGCCCCCTTCCGGTGTTGTCCCTGGCTCATGAACAATGATCTGAAAGTGACTGAGGGGGTTGAATGGTGGCTTCCTAGGTTACCCCATGTCGGGAGGTGCCGAACAGCCTTGGAACAGCTTGTCATGTATGTAACACTGAATAGTGAATTTGGAACTGCCCAATAGAATCTATGTATTTAGCGCCGAGACCTCTATTTGTGAGAAAGGTCATTCGCTGAGGAGCTGGCATGGGGAATGAGTGGAGGGGAAAGTGTCCACCAGTTTGGTGACCCCAGCTTTCCCTTAGCGGAGCACACCATGACTCCCAGAAAATTCTGTGGTCACATCACTGCACAGTTTGTGTTTGTATGTATGTATGTATATGTGTCTGTGTGTGCATAATGTGTGTATATGTTCATGTGTTTGTATGACCATATGTGCATGTGCCTGTGTGTGCATGTGTTTGTATGTGTGTGTGCATATGTACATATGTGTATGTGTTTGTGTGTATAAATATGTGCATGTGTCTGTGTGTGCATGTATATGTATATGTGTGCAGGTGTATGTATGTATGTGTCTGTGTGTGCATATGTGTGCATGTATGAATGTGTGTATGTGTTTGTATGTATATATGTGTTTGTGTGTGCATATGTGTGTGTGCATTGTGTAAGTGTGTGCGCATGCATATCAGAAGCCATGAGAGTCTGCTTTCACTCAGGTTGGTTTATGTTTCTTTTCCTTAGTAACCATTAAGAAACAAAGCAAAATCTCCTGTAGGCTTTTTGGACTCCTGGAAAAACCCTTTGCTGAGGATTGCTGAATCCGAGAAAGGTTTGAGTGAGCTGGAAACCACATTTCCAGAACTCTTTCTTTCCTAGGGTGTGTTCAGGTGCTCCTGGTTCCCCAAGAAGCCTTGATCTAGCAGGATGCCACCCCTGGGTAGTCAGGCAAATAAAACAACCCAGACTAGGTTTGTGCTGGCTGGCAGCTCAATGATACCCACAGATGGCATAGAAAAAGCTGTGTCACTCTGGGGATGAGTTCTCCTCATCTCTAATTACAAAGAAGGGAAAGTCACTGGAAAAAAAATAGTGAACCGCTTGGAATGTCTTAATGTGAGGGTCACACAGAGCCCAAAGCCATGACCTCACTTTGAAGGCATTTCCAACTGCAGCCCCATTTTGAGATCTCACACACTCACCTTGTGCACCCTCCTCCCTGTCAGCATCCTGCAGAGCGAGCTGGTGGGAGCTTGATTCGAACCGGTGAGGTGCTCTGGAAAACAAGGCAGAGATTCTACAGGTGTTGGTTTGGTCAGGGTAGAAAAATTCCCAGCGTTCCTGGCACTGGGTCCATTATTCATAGCAACTACAGAAGCCGCCCAGTCACCCTTCTGGACTTCAAATTCCAGTGCCTTGCCTGATGCCTACAGAGCCAGAGGGTCTGTAGAAGTCTTTCCCTCAGCTCTCTGGAGACAGCGTAAGAAGGCCTGTGACAAGAGGACTTTTATGGCCTTAAACTCCACAGACATTAGCTCTATACAGTCCCAGGCACAAGAATCCCAGCGGCACAGAGTCCTCTGTCTACTGTTGTCTCTACATTAATGAGGTTACACAGTCCTTAGAAGGCTGCCTTTAGCTGACATGACAGAAGGACCTTAGAGTCAATAAGAGTCACCTGTGGTCAGTATGGCTCCTTAGGCAGTAGAAAATCTTATTTTGTTTTTGAGACAGACCAGAGAGCCCCAGGAATCCCTCTGTCTCTGCCTCTCCAGCACCAGGATTACAAGCTTGTGCTGTTATAGATGGCTTCCTTTTTTATTTTTATCTTTTTAGCATGAATTCTGGGAACTAAACTCAGGTCTGTATGCTTATAAGGTGAACACTCCACCAGCAGAGCCGCCTCCCAGGCCACGTGGTTCAAGTGGTCCTTTTAGCAGCTTGTAATGTCTACAGCATCACATCAATCCTCTCCCCAGCTCCTCTGCCTTGTCACACCTTTATCATCCTGGCCGCCTGCCAGCATCTGCCAGCCTTGCTTATATGCAAGAGCAATTTACTTCTCACAGCCTGGGAAGTCCTGACAGAGGCCCTGGCAGATTGACTGTCCTGTAAAGATGCAGTCCCTGAGTTGTAGAGACAGGTGCCGTCTCCTCCCCTGGTTCCCTCTCTGGGGTCTCTTTTACAAAGGTGTCACATTTCTGGAATGATTGTCACCTGTGTTAGCCTTTGTCACCAAAATGAACACCTGCAGGGATCAACTTAGAGAGGGAAAATGTGGACCCTGCCTTGAAGTTGGGAGGCTCCAGTCTGTGGTGTGCACTGTCAGGAACACACCATGGCTGGAGCACATGGTGGGGTGAAACTGCTCACCTCATGGCCAAGGAACAGTAGAAAGAAAGGACTGAACACCCCCTTTTGGGAGCCCCACCCCCATGACCTAAAAATCTCTTTTAGGTCCCACCTCCCTGAAGCGCCACTAATAGCAGCACCCTGGGGGGCGGGGGGGGGGGGGACCTTGAGGGGTTGTGTTAGGTCCAAACATTCAGAGCCATCTCCCAAATGTCCCACCTGTTAATTCAATCACCTTGGGAATTTGAATTCCAGCATAAGAATTTGGGGTGGGGGAGCCCAACCACTGCACTCTTTGGGGATGATGCCTTGCCCACATCTGCCATCCTGTTTCCAGCTACCTCAGACCTGTGCTGTCTCTACAGTCTGAGGATAAGTGAAAAAAATACACAGAGAATCATACCCACCAGTCTCCAGAAAAGCGGTCAAGGCGCCTCATAAGACATATAAAATATAGCCAGATGGGGCAAAACGTTTTCTGACTAAATGAATTCCAGTTTTCTTAAGATCCAATGACCTAATGGTTGATACACCAGCAATCCCTTCCTCATAAAAATCTATACAGAAAGAAAGAGTCCTGAGAATTTATTCCCTGGGCTAGAAAACCTACGATCTGGCACCTTGTATTTAGTCACATGGAGACTCGTAATTTTCTCCAATTTCCTACGTGTATTTCATTTTACACCTCGAGGCATTTGGCAGTTTAAGGGGGGCATCCCCAGCAGTGTTTTTATTCACCAAAAGGCAAGCAGGACTAAACCCACAGAAGATATGCAGTGTGGCCATTGGCCTGCTCCATGCCCAGCCCTGGAGATGGAAGTTACTCATAAAGGTTGGTGATTGGCATGAGGTCCCTATGTCTTGTTCCCATGATGGGGACCAGTTGTTATATCCTCCCTTTCAAAGGTCTTTTGTAAGTGTTTGCAGTGTTTAATGATATACCCACTTTCTGTACCCAGTAGGGATCAGATTTCAAGCTACTTCTGTTCACGGTGAGCAGAGGAGGCATTTTATGGGAAGATGGGAGGTAGCTCACAGGATCTGTGGGACACACTGGGAGCCAGGCCCTCAAAACGGGCACATGAGTGACCCTGTGGGGACAGTCCCAGGCACTGCTTTCCCACCGGCAGGTCCTGATCACAGCCTCTGACCCCTTCCTACCTGTGGCCATGGCTACTTTCTCAAGAGTTGAGGCCTGGGATTTCTATCCACGCCTTGAGGAGCCAAGTTAGTGATTTCCTGTAGGCTTTCCTGCAGCGTTCTGCTTGGCTCCACAGACCTAGTCCGGACTCCAACGGTAAGAAAATGAAGAAAAGACGGCACAGACAGACACAGAGGAAAGCTGTGATCGGGTGGACTGAGGTCTCTGATAGGGGAAACCTCAGCGTCCTGGAAGCTCAGCGTGTGTGTGCGACACAGAGTTCAACAGAGAGGCGGGGTTATTGAACAGCTGAACAAGGATGTGGGGTAATTGCACCCAGATACACAGGGGGTCAGCGTGTATGGCATACAGCTGGACCAAGGAGATGGGCTTCCTAATCTCTGCAGGAGAAGTCTCTGTGGGAGCACATCAGGCCGAATATCCAAGGGGATAGTCTATGGTGGCCATTTTCTGCACACACTGTCAGTACTCACACTTGGCTATCTGAGCCTGAGGCTATGGGGTCCTTGACATGGCTCTGCCTACATCAGCAACGCACATTCGTCAGAACCTCATCCGCTCAGGGCTTCCTCCACTCCCTCCATTTCTCAGTTCTGTTGTAAACGGCCTTCTCACCCCAGAACCCTCCTCACCCCAGAATCCTTGCATGCTGCCTTCTGTGCTAGGCCCCTGCCTCATCGCCTGTCTGTCCTTCATGAATGCCTCAATTCTGATGATCTCAGTAGCCATCCAGCTGGCTATCTCCCTCTTGGGGCTCTGAATCCTCCCTCAGTCAGACAGCCATCCAGGGCCCCCCGTCTCCCGAAGTTGCTTGTTGGCAGTCCACTCCACGCCAGCCATGGCTTCCCAGCTAGAGTGTGAACTGCAGAGGACCTTAGTGTTGTGCATTGGTGCAGAACCGCTGGCTGGATCCTTGTTGGGCAAGCAATCTGATAAGTACCTGGGATAAGTGTATGGACGAATGAGTCCAACAGTGCTTGGTACAAGACTGTACTTAGGATTGTTCGCTGGTACTATAAAACTCTCAGGGGCTGGAGAGATGGTTCAGTGGGTTGAGGTGATTGCTTTGCCAAGTCGGACGTTCTGGGTTCAATTCCTGGGACCCACGTGGTGGAAGAAGAGATCTGAGTTCCACAAGTTGCCCTCTGATCTTCACATATGAACTCTGTCATGTGCACACCTCCACTCCTCCCCAACACTAAATAAATAAATAGATGTGATTTTTAAGTTATTTCATTATTTTATGGGTGTTTCGCCTGCAAGTGTATTGCGCAGCACATATATGCACTTCTTAAAGAAACCAGAAGAGGGCATCATACTCCTTGGGACTGGAATTACACCTTGTAGGTGCTGGGAATCAAACCTGGGTCCTCTGAAAAAGCAGCCAGCACTCTTAACCACTGAGCCATCCCTCCAGGCCCCCATGAAATGTAATTTAAGAATTAAAAATAAATTCTTCACATACATCCAAGTCGGCAGAAGTGTGGTAGTCTGCAAGGACTAGGGGTTCTCTCGAAGGCCAAAGGATAGACGACCCCAACCCACTACTATTTCAAACCAGGGCCTGAGCAAAGGACAGGCTTGACATGACGCTAACGTGTGAGAGGCCAGCAGCAAGTGGGATGTCTCCAGTTTACGGCTGTCAGTCAGTGGTTCTGGAACAGCTTGGGCCTCTGTGTTCTGGTGGAAACTCCTTCGTGCTACATTACGGCCCATGAGTGACTGACTGAGACCTCAGAGAGATTTGGGGTTGCAATTATTTGTAAGAGCAATCATTCACAGGGCTCCAATCAACAGTTTCTGTGGGCAAATGACAGAAACATGTACTTTGTTGAGGCTGAGCTGGACCATTAGGAGGACTTGGGGAGAAGCAATCCGAACACAAGTCCGCCCATTTTGAACACACACACACACACACACACACACACACACACACACACACACACA
>CABHPP010145661.1:0-20870 GCA_902168425.1 Peromyscus attwateri | reverse complement strand
CACACACACACACACACACACACACACACACACACACACACACACACTTATTCATGGGGTTAAAGTAAGTAGTGTTCCTGGCCATCTCTCCCTTGACATCCAGCTCCTTCATTTTGTGGGAAGAGAGCAAACCAAGAACTTCCCAGGAAAGTTCCTGTGTTAACGCACTCTGCGGGTAGCTGGTCACAGCCAGCTTTGAAATCTCACAAGAGCCTGACTAGACAAGGATGCTGGAGACCATTTGCTCCAACTGTGTGTGTGTGTGTGTGTGTAAGCCAACAACTTTATGTATTGTTCCTCACAAGGCATCATCCATTTGTTTTTTTGAGACAATAGCTCTTGCTGACCTGGAACTCACTGACTTGGCCAGGCTGGCTTGCCGGTGAGGCCCAGAGTTTTTCCTGTCTCCACCTCCCAAACACACCCTACCGCCCTCAGTTTACTTTTATGTGACTGCTAGGAACTGAACGCAGGCCCTCATACTTGCCAGGCAAACACTTGACCTACAGAGCTGTCTCCTAGCCCTACCTTCTTAATGTAAGAAGAAAGCAAGACCCGGAGGAAGAACAATGGTTACCCTGACTCACTTCTTAGATTCAGAGTCTTGATGCTAGTTCTGGCCCAGGGGGCTGAGAAGTTAGCCACAGCCTCCTTGAAGTCTCGGGCCAGAGACAGGGCTAAACCTTCTGATCCTGGGTTCTCTTCTTCTGAGGAGATGCTTGCTCTGGCCATGCCTGCCTTCTGTGATGGGCCGAGGCTGCCCCCTAGGCTCTCTAGGCTCGCCTGGGCCCCCTGGCCTGAAGTCAGATTTTCACATCTGGCCCCAACCCACCTGTTCTCTGTGCTTGTTTCCGGAATGCCTGGGTGTGCAGAGGAGGGGCATTCTCCCACAGAGGGTAGGGGACAATCCTCGGCCATGGGCAGCACAGCTGGAACCCATTGAGTGAGAGCCTGGGGCAAGTAGGAGTGGAAAGTTGTTCTCTGTCAAACCCCAGCCATCTGCCCCACACCTTCTTTACAAAAAGCATTCTCCTGACTTCTTGGGAAAGTAACCTGATACTAGTCCATCCAACCCAAGGTGAGGAGTTGAAACTTCAGCAGAGGCCCATGGGGAAGCGGGAACAAAAATTAAACGGCTCAAGATGCTTGCCACTGCAGCCCCTTAGCGTGCAAGCCGCAGCTGGAATGCAGCGCACACCTGGCCACAGCTGGGATCTATACGGCGACCTCAGGTTAACCCATCGCTTCCACAAGCTGGGATTTCCTGAGCCCAAACCACTCTTTTTTTTTTTTTTTTTCTTCACCTCTCCTCTCTAAATCTATTAAGGAAAGGAGGATTGGTGTGGACAGAAAGGCTGGTTCGGTTAGCAGCCTTCCCAGAGCTCACGGCCTGAATTTAGGAGCTCAGGAAAGCAAACACACGGAACAGGGCCTGTGCTTACTGTTCCTGGCAGGTACGCCAAGGCCTCTGTGTTCCAGTCCAGCACAGTGCCTTGGCCTCCAGCCTCTAGAAAACAAACCCTGAATAGCACTGACCCTCATCATTCCTCTCTGAATGGATGAAACAAACAAGGCAACCTTGGCCTGCAGGGATGAAGTTCGCCGTCTCCCAGGAGGAGTCCTGGAGAAGGAAGCTTCCTCTGCAGCTGGGCCCGGCCAGGCCAAAGCAGAGGGGCCCAGAGTCTGTGTGGACAGGCTGGGGTAGACCTCACGTGGCAGTGGCCTCTGAGGCTGAGCACAGCAGCCAAACTTTAACCAGTGGTTGTATGACGCCGGTCCCCTCTTAGGAGAATGGGGCCACACCCAGAAGCTGGCGGCTGCTGGGGAGACTAAAGGAATGGCTGTTAGGACCAGCAAGTGAAGGTGCTTGCTGCCAACCCCGATGACCTCAGTCTGATCCCTGGAACCCACACTGTGGAGCCCACAGTTGTCCTCTGAATCCAGATGTGCCATGGTGAGTGGGTACATGTGCACATATGTGTATGTGTTACTGTAATAAAAGATATATATATATATATATATATATATATATATTTTTAAGTTTCAAGTCAAATTTTCTCCCTAACCAATTAATCCATTTCTTCATTGGCAAAATAGCTACAACACTACTTACAGCTCACGGGGTCACAGAGGGTTAAGTGCCGACACAGAGGAAAAGTCCTAAGTCAGGGTAGGACACGTGGACTACAAGCCGTAGTAGCTCCTGCTTCCTGCACGGGCTCTTCCGCACCCCCAGAGGAAACGTCCCACTGTCAATCACCGGAAGGCGTTTGCGTGCGTGGCCAGCCCAACTGGTGAGTGTTTCCAGTATTTTCCAACGAGTTGCACATGTTCAGAGCTCAGAGGGCCCAGCCCTGCGTGACTTGCCCTGGTTTTAGTATGTTGCCGTTTTTTCTGCTGCTTCCTGCAGAGCCTTGCTATGTATCCCAGGCTGGCCTCAAACACGTGATCCTCCTGCCTTAGTCTCCTGAACGTTGGGATTGCTGGTCTGTGCCACCACACCCAGATTTTCTGCCTCTTTCTTCACCCCTCTTAACTCTTCTCCCGTGGAGCTTGGGGGCTCTTTTCAGTAGGTCTGCCAGTGCGGTGGGATCGCCACTAGAGTGCTCGGCATGCTCCTTCTGCTGTCCAAGAGGGTGGGGCGGGGGGTGGGGGGGCAGTTGCCAGGACTGGAGAGAAGACAGAAAAGGCCGTGACCCTCACACCTCTTACATTGGATTTGGGGATGAATACTTGTGGGGAGGGGGTGCTGTAGGCCTCAGTGTCTCTGTGTAAACAGGCATCGGTGTGGAGAGAAGGGTGAGCAGTGTGAACTGGACCAGGGCGAAGGAGGAGGATATCAGCCAGAAGAAGCAGAGGAAGAAACACAAGGAAAGATGTGGACGCTCTCCCAGGTCCAGAGTAGGGAGGCCTTGGCCGCATTCCAAATGCTGTGACTCAGGGTCCCAGGAAAGATGGCCGCAGGCAGATGGCTGCCCAGCACTCTACACGAGACGTCTTTGTGCTGAAGCAGGTGGTCTTCCTTTCTGGGAAGGACAGGCTGTTTCAGTCTGAGGCCTTACCTATACAGACCACTTCCCTCCAGAACAGGAGCCCTAGGGTGTTGGTGGGTTAAGAAGGGGCTTAGGAAGCCTGTTGCCATATTATGCTTCACCTCGTACCTGGCAAGGGAGCAGGGACTGTAAGACAGTCACGAAGAGAAGAGTGAGAACAGCAGACGTTTTCACTCAGCCCGGCCTTCACTTGCCTGTAAGTGCGCTAACAGCCTGGATTTATAGAGAGGCTTGGATGGCCTACAATATGGGCAAGAGGCAGGTGCGGGGAAGGCAGGCTAGGCAGGCTTATCAATGCTGTGGAGATTTCTAGGTCCCAGACAGCATTGGACCCTGGGCAAGTGGAAGAGTAGGCTCCATCTCTACAGAGCCCGAGCTAACAGAAGAGATGCACACAGGCCAAATGCCAGCCACCCCAATGCCCACATGCCTCAGATTAGACACCAGGCTTGCAGTCCCTGGACCAGGTGCAGTATTGGGCCACAGGAAGCCTCTGAATAGCGCTCCCAGGCTACTACAAGAGCTTTTCCGATCTTTAGCAGAATAAGAGAAGGGGAGAATACTGGATTCCTGATCTGGCCTGTTGCCAGCTCCTCAGCCCAGCTTTCACTGTTCATGGGCCATAGACCATTTTACGCCTGGTAAATAAATGGTTATATTTTTCTTTATATAGTATTGTTTTAATCAGAAGAGATCCAGCCTCAGTAAGCCTCGCCTTATGCCGTGGTGGGCAGAAGGTGGGATGAGCGCACAGAAGCCGTTTTGTGCTCAACAATGACTCTGGGGCAGACAAAGTCATAGCTAGGGTGGTTGTGAGCGTAGGCAGTCAGGGCCTGGGGGAAGTGACTTGGGTTTGGAAGATGGCTGAGGGCCAGGGGCTGCCTTGTGTGAACGGGTATCCAGCTGCCCTGAGTGAAGAGAGGGGGGCTCTGCCTGTGCTCCCCACAGCTACCAAGGAGGATGCACCCCCAGCTTGTTCTAGGGGAGAATGTGCCAGACATGCTGCTTTGTGCCCATGAGTCAGCTGTCTGCCCTGCAGAAGGCAGGCCTCACTGATGACATACGTCGTAGGACTGCCTGCAGGCACATGGATGGCCCCAGGGCACGGAGCGGGAGTGTTCGGGCTGCCTGTCTGCATGGTGTAGGGACGGGCAGGTGCCCTCCTACATGGCGACTGTCAGAGCGTATTCCTGTTCTTATGTTCTTCAGGACTTTGTCACTAGATCTCAGGGCAGGAGAAGCCACAGGCTGCCCACTGGGACCAGATAACACAGGCTCCCTGCCACCATCCGGCTGTCACATCTCCCAGGCTCTCAGCCTCTGGAAGACTCCGAGCCAGTGGTTCTCAACCTTCATACTGCTGTGACCCTTTAATACAGTTCCTTGTGTTGTGGTGACCCCCAACCATAAAATTATTTTTGTTGCTACTTCATAACTGTAATTTTGCTACTGTTATGAATCGTAATGTAAATATCTGATATGCGACTCCCAAGGGGGTTCTGACCCACTGGTTGAGACTCAGAGTCTGAGTACTGATGAAAACCTCGGCCTTGCCCTCACCCACCGCTTTCAGTGTGGCAAATAGCTCCTGCCCCTGAAGCCCAGCACAGAACTGCCTGAAGAGGCCAGGCTAAGGCTGCTTGCCCCTACTTACTCAGTACGTGATTTCATTATGAATTGCCAAGGGGCAGCCTAATAGAAAAAAAAAGGTGGGGGCTTCCTGAGGCCTCTTACACACTCTCTCTGTCAACCTTGGCAGGCTTCGGCTTGGCTTGGGTGTACTGTTAAGGGAAAGGGCTGCCCACTTGCCAGCCTGTGCTTGCTTCTTCTGGTTGCTCTCCATGGGCATTGCCAGCACGTTCCATCAGCTGTTAACAGGTGGCTCCTGGGGTTGGGCAAGCGGGGGCTCAGACCAAGGGCTTTCGGATCACCCTGGCCCAGTGTGCTGAGGCCTGGATCTCCCAAGCCGGTCTTTTTTCTCCAGCTGGTGGCCTCGCTCCCTGGCTGGGCCTGAAGCGCCTTCTGCTGGTAGTCTGCCTCCCTGCATCCTAGAGAGGCCCCAATTGTAGCCATTGAGCACCTGCGTCCATAGAGACTAAGTAATTAATGTAACTTCCAGTTTCTTTTCCTCAGTGATCTAAAATAATGGCGATAGAAATTAAAAAACAAAAAACAAAAATCAAGCAAGCAAACAAACAAAAATGGAGAACTTACTAACCCAACCTTTCTCACATTGACTTTTTTTTTTTTTTAATCTTTTTAAGATAGATTATTTCTAAGTGACCCAGGCAGGCTTCAGCCACCTGAGCTCCGGGATTACAGACATGGCCTACCTTTATGAATTTGAATCATTTTAGCCATCTGGGTTTGGGAGGCGCGGTGGGGGTGGGGTGGAGTTATCAGTTCAGAAGCCCATTAGCAAGGCAGGACCACCCGCTTTTGCTCCCTCTGCTCCCTCTGCCGAGTTCCTGAGTTCGCTTCTTTCATTTTTATCTTTCTGAGATCCAACAGGAGCCTTGAGCTTAGAGCACAACCACTGCTCAGGGTTCCTTTGTGTGTGTGGGGGGGGGGGGATGGGAACAAGCTCTTTCCCATCAATAAAAGACCCGTGTGTTGAACTCTGGGGACACAGAAGGCAGCACTATCTCACAGCCCCTGGGGAGAGTCAGCAATTTCTCTCTGTATCTGTGCCACCTCGTTCCTCGGGACAGACCACCTGCTTCCGCGTGGCTCTGCTAACTGCCCACCAGAGCTTCCAGCCCGGAGCCTGGGCACACCCTCCTACACACAGGTGCTGCTGGCATTCTCACAGGTAGGCTGTGGGGCAGCCATGGGACCACAGAGTCACACCGTATTGGATAAGAATAACCAGTGACTTGCAGATTGCAGTTTCTGGCTGTCTCCAGAGCCAGGTTCCCTGGGGTGTGGGAGTGTGAAAGCTCTGAGCAATTTTCCACTTGGCTGAGTGAGAACAATGGCCTGTGCGGTAATTAGCCATCTTCAGGAGACATTGTTACCGCAACTTCTAAGTGGAAGACTTAGAGCCTAGCCTGGGCTCCCTCCATGTGGGGGCCTGCCCCTGTCCCTGTTCTCTTAATTCCAACTGGCTTTGTGTCCCTGGGACCACTCTTTGTGGTCTGACCTATGGTGACAGCTTTTTTGCAGGTCAGGTGTCAGAAGTGCCTGTGGGGACCAGGGGAGGACCAGACCCTCCTTCTTGTCAGAGACCCCCCACTGTTCAGTTGAGCCCTGTTAGGGAGGTTCCTTTCCATCTCTTTGTGGGTGGGGCCCAGCCCTGCTCAGCCCTCTGAGCCTGATTTTTGTGTCAGATTCAAATCTTCCCAGTGGCCCTGGGGCCTGTGTCCTCTCTCATTCCCTATCCAACCCATTTACAGAGTTCCCCCACAAGGCTTAGCCTGGGTCCCGTCCTCCCTTCATCCTGTCCCCACCTCTCCATACAGCTGTCCGTTTCCTTACTAAAGCATTCTTTTCTATTCCACAAACACCGCTTTTCTATTCCCCTTGGGGTTTGTACATCAGGCAAAAATTGTCTGTCTGTGGTTCGTCCTTTGCGGAGAAGGGAGGTGAGGTAGGAGAGGGCACAAGACTCCCACAGGTGTGTGTGTGTGGGAGGCAGGGCTCTTGTGCTCTGGGCCTCTGCTCTTCCTGCTCTGGAAACAAATCATCCCACCTTAGTGATTCTTCGCTGGGGGACAGGGATGCTGCTAAATGTCCTGCAGTGGCAGAGTGACCCCACAACCTAGGGCCTCCTGACCCTAATGTCGCTATGAGAACTCTACTTTTTAAGTTCTTAAATTATTATTTCATTTAATTTTTATGTGTGTGGGTATTTTGTCTGCATGTCTGTGCATGGCCTGCATGCGGGCTAGACGAGGGCATTGGATCCCTTGGGGCTGAAATTACAGACAAAATGAGCTGCCATGTTGGTGCTGGGAGTTGAACTCTGGTCCTCTGGGAGAGAAACCAGTGTTTTTAAACACTAAGTCATCTCTCCAGTCCTTCTGTCCTGTTTCTTAAGCTTATCTCCTCACCTGTTAAAGAATGACTGTGAAGCACTGGAGTGGATTGAAAGGTGGGGGCCGTGGACAGAAGCTGCAGACACGGCCCTCCCCCGAGCTGTTTCTGCTGTCCTGCGCGCTCTCCACTCTGTTCCCAGTTGCCTGCATCTGCCAGCCACATGGGTAACAGAGGGTGGAAGGTCTGTTTGCACCTTTGATCCTCAGCAAAGCTCAGCTGTAGCAGCCTGAGGAGACTGACTCCTTCCTTCCAGAGGAGGGTGGGTCTCAGCTGGGAGGAAGGAGTAGGCCAGTCACTGCTCTGTCAGAGATGCATGAGTGTGGGGTGGCTCACTTACATTTGAGTTGCTGGTCCAGTTACCTTGAGACAATGTCTGTAGTTGTTCTGAGGATGTTGAAACACTGTAGCAAGGGATGCAGCTCCATTGTGTCTCCGTGGCTTGCCTGTGGCTCCATTTTACATAGTGGTGCTGGACATTCCAGTGAGACTCAGGAGACTCGGGAAATCCTTGCACACTAAATAATGTAAATCACTAAGTGGCATCGAGAGGGACTGGCATTTAAAGGGTTGTGTGGTCTGAAAGCTGAAACACCAGAATCTAGTTCTTGGAAAGTAGTAAAAAGTGGGAAGAGCCTCAGGGGTTCCGAAGAAGCCTGGGACCTGGTGAGTAAGGGAGGTTTGATGGCCGTTCTCAAAAACTCTGATTGCTGGTGTGTTCTTTACCTGCCTGGCACCATGCACCTGCCCAAGCAGCGGACCAGTGAAGTCAGAACGAGGGCCTGGGCCTCCCTTCCTGGTGGCAGCAAGGCTTATGTCCAAGATGGGCAGAGCAGTGAGATGATGGGAGAAGATATCCCCGATGGAACCTCTGTTGCAGTAGGGATGTGTCCTCCGCGGAAGAGATGGCTTACCTCCAGGGGGAAGTTACCAAGTTCCCTGTTGGGGCCTGGGTCCACAGGGGTCAGGCTCAGCTGTATTCTTTCTCCTGGTCCGTGTTCACCATCATCTCTCTATCTCTCTGTACTCAGGGCGAAGTCATTGCAACTTCTCTGTCTTCTTAAAAATCATTTCATTGTGTGTGTATGTGTGTGTGTGTGTGTGTGTGTGTGTGTGTGTGTGTGTGTGTGTCCACACACACAAATACAGGTGCCATAGCTTGCACTGGGGATCAGAGGACAACTGGGGTAGGGGGAGTCAGTTTTTTCCTTCTACCCTGTGGATCCTGGGGATTAAACTCAGCCTTTCATCCAGCACCTTTGCCCTCTGGGTCATCTTGCTGGCCCTGCAGCTGACTTCTTTTGACCTGACTTGCATTGGCAAACAAAGTCACCCACAACCCCGCATCATTTCCAGTTGGGTTTTCTATGTGGGATAAAAATTACATTGTACTGGAGAGGAGTTTGTTTCTCAAAGGGCTCCTTAAAAATCATCCTGGACCTGGGACGGGGGATTCCTACCCACGGGACTTAAAGCCTTTCACTAGAAGCTTTGGCACAGTTCCCTGATTGACGAATGAGGAGCAACAGACTCCTGGTAGCACAAGCCGGGTAGAAAAACCAGCATGCAATAAGAAGGCAGCACACTGCTGGTCCCCTGTAATAAAGCCCCATCAATTGCTTGTCTGCCTGTGAATGATGACTAGTTCATCAAGTCCACACTGAATAATGGCTTTGCATGGGGACAGCGGCTCTGTGGTAACGTACTTTAGCTCTAGCTGGGTTATTATAAACAGCATCTAATTTATGGAGTTAAGAAGCAGATGCCCTTGTCGCTAACATGTCACCGTGATCTAGACGGAGCCATACAATAGGTGTTCATGCAGTGCTGACTGCAAAAGTTAATTACCGTCCCTAGAATGTGGTGCTGCTCGCAGGCCCAAGTTTGAAATTAGTTGTTCAGTATAATAATTAGATTCTGGATCTGGTTCTTGCAATAGCCAAGTGCTATAAATCCCATGGAGCTTTTCAGATGGCAGGAACCACTGGGTGGATGATTTGGGTGAATTCCAAATGAGCCGCTTTCCCTGACTCACTAGAGGTCAGTGAACCCCAAGTGTTTTCCTGCATCCACAGCTCTGGCTATGTCTCAGCCTTGTTACAGGGACAGTAGACTCTTGGTAGGTGACTCTCTCCCCTTGGTATTCCACAGACCCACAGCATTGCTCTCCCCCGCAAGTCTTCCACTGGTACCCTTCTGCCTGTCCAGCTTGGGAAGCCACACAGAGCAGTGACTCTGAGGTCTTAGAAGAGAATGAGGAGGCAAGAAACTGTGGTAAAGTTTGGAGTGCTGTTGAAAACCTGACACTGTAGTATGGAGTTGAAGGCAGCAGCAGCTGGTGCCATCATCCTTGACTGCTTGAATACATGAGCAGGGCCACACTAGACACTGTCATTCACAAGGTGTCAAACCTGCCTCCATGTTCAGTTTGTACTGAAGTATGTTCACTTGTCTCTTCGGTTATTCCAGAAACACTGTCCTCATGTCTCTGCTGGCTCCTCAGAAGGGCGACAGCTTTCACTCTGTGGATTCTTCGCCAAATGGAAGACGCAAGCTGAATCTGGTACAGTTAACCTGTGATCTCAGCTACTTAGCAATCTGAACCAGGAAGGTCATGCATTTAAGGCTCACCTGGGTTACAGAATTAGTTCAAAGCCAGCCTGGACAGCTTAGTGAGGCCCTCTTGGTGTAAGTCAGGGTTCTCCAGAAGAACAGAGACAGTGGAATGAGCATACATTACAAAGGGGACTTGTGGGATGTGCTACGTGAAATGGGCTGGGTAGTCCCACAACGGCTATCCGTAGTTTAGAAAAAGAACCCAGTAGCTGCTCAGTCCCCAAGCCAACATGATTCAGCAGTCCCCATCTGGCACTGAAGGCCTTGGGGATTTATAGGGAGCCACTTTAGGCCATCCTGGAGGACCAAAGACTAGATTTCAGGGTCTGAAAACAACGGCAGGAGGAGCAGCAGCAGAACAGCAAAGATGGGCAGGAAAAGAGTCCAGCTTTTCTCTAAGAATGTTTCTATCTGGGCCCCACAGGGAGGGAAGGCCTTCCTCCCTCACTTACTTCTTCCTGGAAATACCTTCCCAGACCCACCCAGAAGCAAGACTTCTAGTCGATCCAGGATCTAATCAAGTCGACAACCAAGACTGACCATAATACTTACCTTAAAATAAAAAAAAAATTTAAAAGGCTCTGGGGACATGGCTCCAATGATAGAGTACTTGTCTAGTATGTATAAGGCTCCAGGCTCAGTCTGCACTCCCACAATTAGTTAATTGGTTAAGGATCCAGGAGAGAAGAGGCCGTCACTCATGATGCTAAGTGTCTCAGGAAATTGACATTAGTCCATGACGTTTGTAAAGGACACCTTTGATGAAACTTTGTCCATTTGTAGAGGCAGCAAGAAAACATCACCGGTTCCATAATTTGTAAGGAGAAGTTCATCTGGACAGAGTTCTGGAGGTTTGGGATGTCCAGGAGCACCGTGCCAACACCTGGTGAGGCCTCAGTGGTGTGGACAACATGGCCCAAGGACAAAGCAGCATCAGAAACAGGGGTCAGCTTTGCATTAGGAACTCACTCTCCTGATATCCCACTCTCTTGGTAATTAACTGACTCTGGTGATAACGATACAAGGATCTTGTGATATCCATGAGATGTAAGGAGACACAGCTATCAAATAGAACCATGGGGCATGTTCCAGGTCTGTGGCTCCATGAGAAAGCCACTTAGAAAGCAAAATGAATCAACTGGTCTAGAAGGAGCCCGCAATCCAGGCTGTCACAGATATCTGACTGCAAACATCAAGTGGTTATTACTCTTAGAAAGCAGTTGTGATCTCAGGGCCAAGTTTGAAGTTAGTAGCTCAAGACAATGACTACATTTCAGGCACACACACACACACACACACACACACACACACACACCACACTCACACTCGAGGACCAAGCCTCACCAAAGCAGCAACAACGACAGTCTCCATATGGTGATACAGCAAGTTTCACTCCTTCTCCTTTATGCTTTTCTAAACATCATGTAACAAGCTTGCACATAATTTGTTTGTTATCAGAGAGAAAAAAAATGTGATTATTCAAGAGTTTACCTAGCAAAGTTACCAGAATTCTTTTTAAAGAGAATTAACTTACATGTCAGGAGCTGGGTCATGTAATTGCCACAGTGTGTATGTGAAGGTCAGAGGACCATTTGCAGGAGTTGGTTCTCTCCTCTACCATATGGGGCCCAGGACTGAACTCAAGTCATTAGACTGGGTAGCAGGTGCCTCTACTTGCTGAGTCATCTCACTGGCCCCATAATTCTTAAAAAAAAAAAACAAAAACCTACAAAAATCCACATGGCATGCTTTACTATATCATACGCTGCAAGTGTATGGTCAGGAGGGGATGGGAGAGAGTGGTGTTTTGGATATTTGGATTTGCTTTGGGGTTGTGGCAGCCTAGTTCCTTTTGAGTCACAGGGCAGAGGAAGCCTTATTTATGGCTGGGCGTGAATGGAAATGAGGAGAAGCAGCTAGATCCCCACAATCCCCTTTAAGGGCATGTTCCTGATGATTAGAAGATCCCCCGTTAGGTCCCACCCCTTAAATCATCCACTATCTCCCAATGGTGCTGGCAACTCAGCCCTGACTCTGAGGACCTCTGGGAGACACTGCCATAGTGTCAGCTGCCAACTTGACACACCTCAGAAGAGAGAACCTCAACTGAGGAATTGCTTCCACTGGGTTGGCCTCTAGGCATGTCTATGGGGAATTTTCTTAATTGCTAATTAATAGAGAAAGGTCCAGCCCACTGTGGGTGCTGCCATCCTCTGAAAAGTGGACCTGTGTAGGGGGAAGTTTCTGTGTCTGGCCAGCAACTCTTAAATACTCGGCAGCTACTTCCCAAATAATTGACTTGGAAGTTTAATATTATTTATAAATGCTCAGCTGGTAGCTCAGGCATATTACTAACTAGCTCTTACATGTAAACTAACCCATAATTCTTATCTATGTTTAGCCATGTGGCTTGGTACCTTTTTTCAGTCTGACATTCTCACCTTGATTCCTCTGTGTCTGGCTGGTGACTCCTGATTCCACCCTCCCTCTTCCCAGAATTCTCCTAGTCCGGTTGCCCCACCTACACTTCCTGCCTGGCTACTGGCCAATCAGCATTTTATTAAACCAATTTGAATGATGAATTTTTTCAGTGTGCAAAAGCCTTGTCCCACAGCAGGCCTGGATTATATAAGAAAGGTAGCTGACAGTGAGCCTGGCAGCAGACCAGTAAGACCAGTAAGCAGTGCTCCTCCATGGTCTTGGCCTCAGTTCTCACCTCCAGGTTCCTGCCTTAACTCTCCTCAATGACGGACTGTAATCTGTAAGCCAAATAAACCTTTTCCGCTCCGAGTTGTGTTTTATCACAATGTTTTATTCCCATACCTCAGATGAAAGCCATGGCAAGAGGGTGTATATCTAAGTGTACTATGCATTCTAGCCATGGCCTTTCAGTGTGCGTGTGCACAGACACATGCATACACACAATCCATCCATGTGTGGGAGGGGTACAAAGCCATGGTCTATCTGTGTATGTGTACCAGTGCATGCTAGCCACCATCTTTCTCTAAGTGTGTGTGTGTGTGTGTGTGTGTGTGTGTGTGTGTACACCAGCACATGCTAGTCATGGTGTATTTATGTGTCTCCTGTTCATACCAGCCGTGATACGTCTGTGTGCACCAGTACATGCCAGCCATGGTCTGTCCATGCGTGTATACCTGTAACTGATTTGTTTGTGTGTGTCATTTATGTCAGCCATTGTCTATGAGTGTGACCTGCCGTGCAGCAGGCTGGTCATTTCAGAACAGGACAACTGGTAGAACTATTGTTTTGTCTTGTTCCCTGTCTCTTAAACAGCTGCTTCTCCTCTTCACGGTGCCGATTCCCCAGTTCCTTAGGATTCTGGTGATTGTTTCTGGGCTCTGAAATGCATTGTGCCTTCCTGTCACCAATTCCTACTGGAGGTGAGACTGGCGTTAGAGCAGGGAGTTCTTGTTGCATGGTGTTATGCTTGAATCTGAAGCATCCCCCGCATGTACGTGTTTTGAATGCTCAGTCCCCCATGGGTATGTCTGGGTGCTCTAGAACCTTTTGGATGTGGGCCCTGGATGGCAGAAATGGGTCACTAGGATGTCTTTGAAGGTTCTAGCTACCCCTGGTTCTGTTCTAGTGTGCTCAGCTTCCTGTCTGCCACTGTAATGTTATCAACCCTGTGTGCTTCTCCCACAGCTGACCTTTGCCGCCTCTCTCCTGCGTGATGGACGAAATTGCTGGAACTGTGAAACCTTTCCTCCCCTAAGCTGTTTTAGTCACAGTAATAGCAGAAGTAGTTGACACAGACTTGATCACCTAACATTGAAGTACGTGGTGTCTTTGAGCCTCCAGTTGAAGGTCAGAAAGAATCTTTTGATCCTGTGATAACCATCTTCCTCTCCCATTCCTCCAAAGCAACTCCTGGAGCATGAAAAGGCCCAGCTCTCAACAGAACAGGGCTGATTCTCTCAGCCTTTGTACCTGCTCCTCTGGCAGTGGCAGCGTCTCCAGGGGCCCTGACCTGACTCCTCACATTTGTAGGACAGCGTTCCTGTGTGCTCTTTTTACCTTGCCACACTCCAGCGCTCTGACAGTTTATCCTTCTGGGTATTTCCAACCTGTGGTCTTTACCAAGCCTGTGATCTCAAGCTATCAAAAGAGGGATAAAGGCTGCAGTATTTCATTTATTCATTCATTCACAAAATTAATATTTGTTAGGAAGTCCTACTCATTGGGCATTGTGTTGGATGTTGCAGTAGAATTAATAAAGCACTCTCATTCATATAATGCATCTTTGCAAAGCGGGATGCGCAGTCCTGGGAAGGAAAGGAACAGGTTAAAAGTGTATGTTTTAAAGGAGCAGTCTAGACTGAGCTATCAGAAAAGGCTCTTATCGAGATGACTGTGGAGCCCAGAGCCAAGCGCCGAGCATTCTGGCTAGATAAAGGCATCTGTGGTAGTGTTTGATCATCTAGATGGAAGGAACAGCAAAACCCATTTAGGGGCCTCTAGGGTATGCAGGACTGAAAGGAGTCAGCGTGGCGAAGTACAGAGAACAAGGGCTGTCTTGCCAGGGGTGTTGGAGGCTGGTTGGAGAATTGGTATTTATTTTTGGCAATAAGAAGCCCTGGAAGAGCTTTAAACGGCTTGATAGGGATCAGATATGAACTTTAGAAAAATTATCATAGAGAGCATGCGAGGACCAGATTGCTAGAGAATCCAACCCAGTCTCGGAGGAGGTCACCGCTGTAAGCCATCAAAAGGCACGGGCAACCTAGGCTAAGACAGCAGCAGCAGATGGTGAACGGTGGCTGGATTTATGAGCCTTTTAGGAGCTACTGGTTAGTGCTTTGGAGATGGATTGGTTGAGGTGGCGTGAATAAAGGCAGTGGTAGGGATTATTCAGTTTTCCTACTTGAGTAACCTCAGAAGTCAGGTGTTGATGTAGAGACCAGAAGCAGGCTCGTGGGAATGGCAGTGAGGGCTGGGGGAAAACACACATTAACTTTTGGATATGGTGGTGGCTTTGAGATTGGGATTGTCTGGTTGGGACAAGGGTATGAGTAGAGGGGACCAGAGAACACAGGGTAACATCAGGCTGGGAAGTCTTTGAAAACATCTCTGCTCTGTCGTGTTCTCCTTTTCTTGATGGCTCTACCAGAGGCTGGGGTGGTCTCCCAGTGTGACGAGCAGCAAGGGAGACAGAGTCACCCTGGCATGACCAGAGCAAGAAGCAGGAAAAGCCCCTGTTTAAATACAGCTTCAAGGCCGGGGATGGAGCTAAGTTGATAGAGAACTTGAGGCTAGTCTTGGATACATGAGAATCCTGTCTCAAAAATAAATGAATTAAAAAATAAAGTTATCTTCCAAATATAGTAATAGTGTGTTCTTTAGAAACCCCAGAGAATACATGCAACCCTATAGTGTATAGATCGTCTAGGGTTGTTTAATGAACTGATAATATTGATGAACTAGGGATTAAATTCTTAACCATGATTTTATTTGATACAAACCTATAGTCTTATCTATTGGAGAGGCAGAGGCAGTGGGGTCACTTGGCTCCAGACTTATCCTGGGCAACATAGTGAGACCTCCTCTCAAAAACAAACAGAAAACATTTTAGAAAGAGGATGAGGGACCATATGCCCTGGCTGTGGAGCAATGATGAGCCTGGGACCTGACAGCAGGAAGAAGGCCTATGTGGTCCTCAGGGAGGTTCTAAAGAAACTGTCCCTGTCACTGTTCCTTGCTCGGGATCTTTCATGAGTCAGAATGGAATCTTCCTAGAAGTTTGAAAAGTTGTGCTAGGTCTTAGAGGCAAGATTTTAATTTATTGTGACCTCTCCTTCCTTATGTTCTCACAGTGCTGGGATGGAATTTGGAGGTCGGCTTATGCGGGCCAATGCTCTACTACCGAGCAACACCCCCTCCCTCCAGTCTTCCTTGACGCCTCCATTTTGTCCTCAATAGCATTCACCTCAGTGTCTTCAGCTAAAGAGACTGGTAAGGGAGAGGGACACAAATGGTCTCATTGGAACAACTCTGTCCCCTTCATTCAAATCCACTCGTGCTCCCCATTTGCTTAGACACCCTGGCCTCTGCAATTTGCTCTCAGTTTTCCACCCACACTCCATTCCCTCCTGGGAACCACCTCAGACTTTCTGGTTGTACCACTTGCTTTACTGAATACTAGCTGCCAAAGCCACTTGTGAGGGGGAAACTGACCGGAGGCCCACCAACCACTTCGGCTCCTTCCCGCCCTCCACTGCCTTCCTCAGACTTTGTGGGTAGCTTCACAGATATTTACACATCTTGGGAGATAATGTGCACACGCCACTTTGCGATCTCCCTTTAAAACCTTGTATTTCGGAGGCACATTTCCATGTATGGACACGGGCAGCATGCCCGCCTCGTCCAACAGCTCTGCAGTGGTCTGGCATGAGGACAGCTCCGGACTTGCTTAGTCATTACAGGACCGCTGTGTTTGGGTGGCGTCCAGCACCTGGCTATCGTAAATAGCACCACTGCCCCTTCTCCATGGCTTTTCCATTCACCAGCCGCTGCTTCGCCAGCCCACTGTTTCCTGGGAACAGTCTCTCCTCTCCAAAGGCAGGGATGGGATGCATTGGATATTTTGTCCTCTTCTCACTTCCCACAGGGATGCTGAGCCCAATAAAGAGCTTTAGAATGAGAACAGTGGACACAGGGTGAGCTCCTCGGGGAGGCAGGCCCCAGGTAAGCACATGGTCGTCTCATTACTGCTATGCAGTGCCAGAGGGGCTGCGTGACTCAAAGTAGGCAGGCTGAGGCTGGGCAGCTTCTCCTGGGATGTAGCATGGTCAGAACTCTCCTCGGGGGAGCCTGCTGCGGGATGGTGTGCCTAAACGTTGCTCAGGTGCCTTCATTGCTAATTCGAGGTAGAAGGCCAGCCCCAGGAGCCCACACCTCTCTCCTGAACTCGGAGACAGACCAGCCTGTCTGTTGCACTCGGCTCCCATGACCATACATTTCCACCAGGCTTCTGGAGTCCCGGATAGAATCTTCAAAATAGGAGACAGGGTCTCCCTCTGACTCACACCCAATGAAGGGAAAGGGAGGCAGGAAGGATGTGGAATCCCTCTCATGCAGCCTGCTACACTTGAAGTATTTTAGTGGAAGGGGACTGCAGATGTGACCCCACTAAAGAAGCTTTGAGGGCCAGCATCAAATGTCTCTGTGGTGACAAGAGCTGGCAGTGTGACAGCCGGAAAGAAGAAAGGACAGAGCTGGGGCTGGCTCTCTCCAAAGTTCCCACTGAGAGCTGGCTGGGCAGGCCTGCCTGGGCCCTGGGCAGCTGCAGCCGCTGAATGGTTCCTCTGTCGTCACCCGCTGAGACCCAGAGTAGAAAAGCACACAGCCTCTGTGCTTCCCACTCCCTCAAGCAGCCAGGTCGGGTCCTAATCGCCCATCTCCACACTGGCGGAGGAGGAGACTGGGAGACGCCAGAGCTGAAAAAGCATTTCATGTGGCACCTGGCTTGACCACCTGGCTTCAGACGGGTGCAGACCAGTATTCCCATTTCATAGGTGAGGGCTGCTGAGGTCACAGAGGCCCCAAAGCAGCTCGGTGGTGAGCAAAAGGCCACATAAGTTGCTCGCCCCCGAGCATTCCCAGACACATAACCTGGGCGAGCTCTGCAAGACAATGCATCCATTATCAGCTGCCTTGTAATACAGTGTCATTTTTCTTTCTGGGAAAACCGTGCACTCTCATTTTACACGGGAGTAAAGGACCACAGAAAGAATTTAAAGGGAGGAAAACGAAGACATCCGTTATCTCCCTCTGGAAAGAACACAGAGTCAACACTTTGGTTTTTATGTAATCTGTTCATGCACATACTTTTTGCATAATTATGGTCATTTACATAACATTCTTGCCACCTACTTTTCTCACTAAACACTGCACACATTTCCTCTAGTCATTAAGAGAGCTTTATAATGTGTGTTTACATATAATTACATATATTTTGTTTATACCATACCTAATTTAGAAAAAAAACTCATCTTTGGGCTAGAGAGATGGTCAGTGGAGTGCCAGCCCCACAAGCGTGAGGACCCTGGGTCCCTGGCACTTACATAAAAGCTGGACTCGGTAGGACACGCCAGCAACCCCAGCAATGGAGAGGGCAGAGACATAAGGATCACTGTACCCCATTGGCCAACCAGTCTAGTCAAATCAAGGGAGAAAATCTCAAAAAATAAAGTGGAGAGTGACCAATTGTTAATCTCTGGCCTTCACAAATATGTGTATACATGTGCAAGGGCATCCATATACATTCACATGCACATATATGTAACACACACAGACATGCAGACACACACACACACACACACACACACACACACACACACACACTATCCTTAGCTAGTCAATTCCAGTATCCTGATGTAGTAAATAATTTGGGGCTGATGTTAGGGAGCAAAGCTTTCTATGTGTGTCTTGAGTTTCTATCATGCAGAAGCATTTCTCTATCCCTGAGAAGTGATTGATTAGGTAAACGGTGTAAGCATTTCCAAGTTTATGATAAATGTTGCCCAACTGCTGTTAAAGAAACAGGAACCTTTTATACAGCTACCAATAATGCCTTCTCCTGGGACTCTTTCTAGTTTGATTGACAGTTGTCAAGATTTAAACATGCTCAATAGAATGGTCAAACCAATGTCTTCAGTCATTATTTTCTACGTGGCTCCAGTTCCCTTAGTCATTTATTGCTTGGCTTCCTATCCACCAGGCTCTGCGCCAAACACCTCTATGCACACCTTAAGTGGCCTCCCCAGCACTCCTGGGCCCGTCTTATGATTACCTCTCCTTTGCAAATGGAAAATGAGAGAGGTTAAATGAGTTTCCCAAAGCACATAGGGAGCAAGTGATGAGGATTCAGAACATTAAAGAGACTGAGCCTGTTCCTGGGAGGGCCTCACCTTCATCCTGGATACTCCCAGTAACCTGAGCTCTGGGTTTGGGTGGAAAACTCACTAGGAACTTCTCACGAAGTAGGTAGGACTCAGTGCAGGGGGGGGGGGGGTGTGGTGGAGCAAGCTCTCTGCAGAGATCAGAACGTTAGTCTTCTCTGGACCACTTTCAGAGTGTTTGGTGAATGAAGTAAATGCATGGTGGCTGCTTTACAGGTAGACTACAGAGTGGGAGCTAAGCCCAAGGGCTTTCAGCCTGGGGCCAGGTGCGGGAGGACCGTGTGCAGGAGGCACGCATCAACTCACAGAAGGCTGAGAATGTCATGTTTTATTTTGAGATGGCATCTCCCTCCATAGCCCAGGTTGGCCTGGAACTCTGAGCAGGCCTCCTGCCTCTGCTTCCTAAGCGCTGCGTTTAATAGGTGTGAGTCACTCTGCTTGACTCAAATTGAGAATTTTAGTCAGCAAAAAAAGCAGCAGAGGGCCCCAATCAGAAATGGAGGGTCGCCCAAAGGGTGGAAGAACTGAAGGTCTGGTAGGACGAACCATGTGTGGTGAGGGAAGCTGGTTTGAGGGGTGATTGCCTTAGCTAGTTTTCCATCACCATTGCGAATTACCAGAGTCTATCAACTTGCAGAGAAAAAAGGATCCTGGCTCACTGTTTTGGAGGCAGCACATCCTGGTGGAGCATATGATAGAGGAAAACCACACAAGTCATGGCCAGGAAAACACAAGAGAGCCAGCTTGCCTCTCCAGCTGCCGTGTCTGCCTGCTGCCACGCCTCCCTGCTGTGGTGGTGCTGGCTTCTTGTGCCTCTGTAAGCCCAAATCGACTCTTCCTTCTAGAAGTTGCCTTGGTCATGATGCTGTGTCACAGCAACAGGAAAGTAACTAATACACCCAGAAAAGTGATAAACTGCAAGTCAAGTCTGCAGACAGAGGCAGGGGCTCACGTGCTTTGGCTTTGTGAACTTGTAGGATATTAATCAGTTTTAATGTAACTTTATAATTTCCGCCCATTGTCCCTTTTTTCCTTTCTCGTTTCCCACATTTACCTATGTATGTGTATTCCCCCACCTGGCCTCTCCTAACTAACATTTACATCCTTACAATTCCATCCTTAGCAATTTAGTATCTAAGTTAAATGATCACAAGGTGGCCATGGAAGCTAGCTGCTCCACAACCCTGAGGGAGAGCCAGTCTGCAGCCTGGGGACATCCAGCAGCTTCTAGGTGTGATGTTTTCTGGACCTAGAACACAGTTCCTGTTAAGGTCAAGACCAGCAGAGAAGGAGACCAGTTGGATACTGGGGCTCAGCCATTCCTGTCCAATGCCTCTAGTACACGACCACTGCTCTCAGGCTCCCAATAGGCAGAGGCAGGCCTCCTCAGCTGCTTCTCCCTCAGCTCTAGGCCCGACTCCCGCCTTCTGCAGCCTCCTGCTGCCTCCCTTAGCTCCCTGGGTTGTCCCCAGTAAACACTCCTCTTGACAGATATCCTGCAGGCCCGGTCCCTGGTGCTGCTTCCCAAATGAGCAAAAATGGCACAGATCTGTCCATTAGAAGAGCTCTGCTTAAAACTTTTTGACTATTTTACTTTGCCAGCAAATCAAAGGTAGTAGTTTGTACCAGTTTGGCACACACATCTACCATAGCATCTGTGTTAATATGCTCAACAGATACTCCAGGACTGATGGATGATGGTGAGCAAACCCACTTTTCTGCTTGGAGGCCCGTGTGCAGGTGTTATACAGCCCTTCTGTGTGTGGTGGCCTGATGTGATGCTTAGGGGCCATACTTGATGTCTGTGCTTCAGAACAACTGGAAATGAGTTACCTCGAACTCTGAGCTGATACAGTCTTTGGTTGGAAAGTGCCCGTGTTTCCCGTGTTCTCCATGGAAGGTTCCAGATTTGGGGAGCATGGGGGATACTGAGGTAGCTGACTATTTGAGTAAGAGATTTATTGAAAGAATTACTAATGTCATGGACAGACAGACAGACAGACAGGAGCAGAGTAGGGTCCCTTATAACTTTCACAGGAAGTTGTGTGGGAAGGATATTGGAAGTTTCCGTTTTTTTTGGTCTGTATTCACTGTTGCTAGGAGTCACCAGACACTGAAGGCTCAGGTAAAGAATGTTAGGTGGTGGCTACATATCATTCCTGGTCAGCGGTTAATGGGGTTTCTGGAGCAGGAAGGCAAGAATTTAGAGAAACAAGTCACTGGAGTTCTGAAGACCAAATGATTG